>PVJC01033395.1:0-19373 GCA_004026665.1 Murina feae | reverse complement strand
GGGAGGGAGATTTTCTCAGGAGTCTTTGGCTGAGTACTGATCTCACAAATGTGAAAGGAAATTATCTATATAGGAAACAACTTGGTTTTTTAAAAAGTCTACCAAAAAACAATAGGCAAAACAGTTCTTGGAACTCAGGGAGAGCTGGGAATATTTTGTTTTTGTACAAGTGGGAGTGGAAGTATCTTAGTGGGGGACAAAAAAACTATTTGCAGATATAATGATTAAAATGTTTCCAAATGTGATAAAAACTATAAATCCACAAAACTAGAAGTTCAATAAATCCCCAAGCTGAAGAAACAAAGAAAATCATGCCAGGGTACAACATAAAGTGCTAAAAACCACCAGATGGTGTGGGTCAGTGGTTGGGCATCGACCTATGAACCAGGAGGTCATGGTTTGATCCAGTCAGGGCACATGCTCAGGTTACAAACTCAACCCCCAGTAGGGGACGTGCAGGAGGCAGCTGATCAATTATTCTCTCTCATCATTGATTTTTCTATCTCTCTCTCCCTCTCCCTTCCTCTCTCTGAAATCAATAAAAATACTTTTTAAATGCTAAAAACCAATGATTAAGAGAAAAATCTTAAAAACGATCAGAGAAAAAAGACACATTATAGCAATAACTTGCCACCAAAGGGATCCCCTCAGCTGTGATCTCTCCCTTTGGAGGAGAAGGAGAGCAGAAGACCCCAGGAGCTTTCACCACCAAGGACTCAAGTAGCCCTCGTGGCTATCAGGGACACCCAGAACTTTTGTCATTAAGAACTCCCTCAGTCTTTTCCTATGTTAATCTCAGCTGATGGAGCTGTCCAGAATCCATGCCACTGAGCCCAACCACAGCAGCCCTGGCCCAGCACATGAACACCTATACCCTTGATGATTAGACATGAATAAAATGGCTGATGGGGTTCAAGGAAAGATTTTAACACAGTACTACACAAGGTGGTGCAGGCCAAAAGGACCTCACACAAGAGCCCCAAACAAGTCTGCTTTATTTATCCTGCTTTGGAGATATTTTGAAAACCAAGATTCAAAGATTATAATGAGAAATCTGACCTGCAATTGCTTCAAGCAATGGTTTGAGAGAGGAATCAAGATGAAAGCTAACAAAAGGACCAGAGTCCCTTGACTCAAGCCTTAACTGGGGACCCAGTCTTTGCACTGGAGTGGATAAAATGGCCAGAATGTGAAGAAGAGAAGTTTCTGGACTCCTTGACATGGGAACCCCACAAAATGTGGTACTGAAATCCACTGGTGAAGCCCTGGCCATGGGCTACAATTAGATTGAGAGAACATAAAGGTTCTACCAAAGAAAGGATTGATGGGATTATGAACATTGGAATGTTTAACCAGAGTATGCAAATAATTTGTGTCTTCTTTACCCGAATGTTTTATGAGAATGGATATACTGTCTGGCCAGGGAATACTTATCCTACCAAATGTTATAAAACCAAAACTATTAATAAAGTCAGAATGGAGGCAAACACACACACACACACACACACACACACAGGCACACGATGAAGAATAACAGAGAATGACAGCAAACTTTGTGGCAGAAACTATGCAAGTCCAAAAAAAATGGATCAATATCTTTAAAATATTTTAAAAAACCCACCTCTCAGTGAGCATATTTTGCTCAATAAAATTATCTCTCAAATATAAAGTCAAAATAAATATTTCTTTGATTTGGTAGGACAAACCAAAACAAAGATTTTGTAGCAGTAGACTTTCACTACAAGAAACGTTAAGGGAAGTTTACCAGGCTAAAGAAAAAAAAATACCAGATGGAAATTTGAACCTACACAAAGGAGTGAAGGGCACCAGGAATGTGGCTAAACTTGAAAAACATTGTTTTCTCATTTTTAAATGTCTTTTAAAGTGTCTGAGTTTTTAAAATAAAAATAATGTATTGGTATGTTTATGTCACATAGGAATAAAATTTGTGACAATAGTGGCACAAAGGATGGGGGATAAAAATATAAAATCTATGTGTCTTCACTCTATGTGAAGTGGTATAATATTTATTATTTGAAGGCAGACTATGATGAGTTGAGGATGAATATTATAAACCGTACCTCAACCACTAAAAAATTACTTGAAGTAAACTATTGTAAACTCTAAGGCAATCACTAAAATAAATAAATAAAGAGTTATAGTTTACAAGCCAACAGTAGGGATAAAATGAAATAAAAAAACTCAATCCAAAAGGCAGAAGATGAGAAAAAAAAGGCACAAAGAACAGACAAGTAATTTTTAAAATCACGAAGAGAATAGAGTTAAACTCAACTATCTTGATAACTGTTTTAAATGTAAACTATCTAAACATCTCAATTAAAAGGCAAGGATTAAAAATAAAGACTATACTATGTGCTATCTATAAGAAACCCACTTTAAATGTAGGCCCAGGTAGATTAAAGTGAAAGGATGGAGAAAAGATATGCCATGCAAATGTTAGTAATAAAAAAAAAAAAAAAAACTAGAGAGGCCACATAAATATTAAAATAGATAGCCAGAACAAGGAATCTTATCAGAGATAAAAAGGGACATTCCAGAATGAAAGGAGATATAGACATACACATGATTACAGTTGAGCACATTCCTAGCTCAGTAATTGTAAGGGTAGGAACTCAGGAAGAACATCGAAGACTTAACAGCGCTCTCAATGGACTTGACCAAATACTGTCAAAAGGACACGCCACTGACAACACGAGTACATACATTTTCTTCAAGTGCTCATGGAACCTTGTTTCAATTTGACCATAAAACATATATGCAGAGATTATACAACTTTCTTCCATTTTTAGAAGAAATAATTACGATTAGGACCTGTTTTCCTTTTCCGGGTTTTGACATCAACGATCACAGCCCTGTTTTTCTCAGTAAAGTGCTTCAAGATGATCACATTATGTGGCTCATTGGCATTATCCATATAAACACAGCGAGTCCCCACACAAAGAACCTAGAACATGAAAGAGAGAGACGGAGAAAGCAAATCAATAGCACAAAGAAACAGGAAAAAGTACTTAATTAAACACAAGTCCAGTCCCTTTTGCTTGTGTCATGACTTCAAGAAGCACTCAAGAATGAGGTCTTCCCATCTCCAAGTCCAGAGCCTGACACAGAGTTGGTTTAAGTGCTTGCTGGATGAAGAAGCCATGAATTCACAGTCCTCTTTGTCCCAACCAGTTGAGAGAAATGAAGATTAGAAATCAGACCAAAATGAATGCCAAAGTGAAAAACAATTGTACTTTGAAGTGCTTTGTAATTAACTATATTATAGTTACTATTATTCAAAGCCAACTACTGGCTGGCAAAATGAATCAAATGACTAAATTGTTGAAAATGCAAGTTAAACAAATCATCCCAAAAATCTTAAAAATATATAATCATTATATAAAGGCAATTATACAACAGGAGGAATAATTTCAAAGATATATGGTATAGAGATTTTGACGTGTGTGCTGAAGACAGAAAGGGATCTACCTGGGGAAAGCCGACCAGCACTAGCAGGCTGAAGATGTTGGTGTGCTTCAGCTGGAAAGGCAACTGCTTGATGCAGTGGTCTGTGAAGGTGGCAATGACGTCGCGCCACAATGGGGCACTGTTGAGTGACCGCAGGATCTCTGCCATGGAGCACGCCCAGTCCAAACCCACTCGGCTGGAAGGCAAGAGCTCCATTAGTGCACAAGCTCCAAATTAAACTCAGTAAAGTTTGCTACTCTTCAAAGCAGACCCAGAAGCATCAAAGAACCACTCATTAGTGTTTTTTAAATATATTTTTAATTATTTCAGAGAGGAAGGAAGAGGGAGCAAGAGATAGAAACATTAATGATGAGAGAGAATCATTGATTAGTTGCCTCCCCCACACTCCCCACTGGGGATCAAGCCTGCAACCTGGGCATGTGCCCTTGCCCAGAATCGAACCTGGAACCCTTTAGTCCACAGGTCTACCCTATCCACTGAGCCAAACCGGGTAGGGCTCATTAGTTAGTTTAAAAACTACCAGAATGATGCTTTTCATATAATGGAAAGTAGGGGGGGAGGGGTCAAGATTTGTTACTTATATAATGTCTATAGCTATGTTTTTTAAAATCTCTATAAAAACTTATACACATTTGTGTGCTTATGCATATTCATGATAGAAAAAAAGCTTGAAAGAAAATATATATGTTTTGTTGTTTATTTTAAATCTAGTCTTATTTTTTTATATGTCTTTATTGATTTTAGAGAGAGGAAAGGAGAGAGGTAGAGAGAAATATCAATGAGAAAGATTGATCGATGCCTCCTGCACACCCCCTACCAGAGATCAAGTCAGCAACTTGGGCATGTGCCCTGACGGAATGGAACTGGCAACCTCTTGGTGCATGGGTGGATACTCAACCACCAAGCCACACTGCTGGCATGGCTCAACAGTTGAGCGCTGACCTATGAACTAGGTTTGATTCCCAGTCAGGGCACGTGCCTGTGTTGCAGGCTCGATCTCCAGAGTGGGGCATGCAGGGACAGCAGATCAATGATTCTTTCTGATCATTGATGTTTCTATCTCTCTCCCTCTCCCTTCCTCTCTGAAATCAATAAAAATATAATAAGACAAAACAAAACAAAACAAAAAAAAGCACACTTAATATGGTGTGAGCCAGGATGATTTTTAGTCTTCATTTCTGTTTTACAAATTTGGCATTGTGACTGTTACATTTATAATGAAAACAGATCTATTTTCTTCAGCTCCAAAACCTATACTTACTGCTCTCAGGAAAAACAAACCAACCAGAGAGTTGAATCAGCAGACAATGCCCAGACTGAACAGCTATTTTAATGTAGGGTTTGAGCATAGTTTAATGTCTGTTGACAACATCCTATCTAATAAAGAGCAAATATGCTAATTGACCCTCACACCATCGCAAAGATGGTAGCACCCATAACCAATAAGGAGGGAATATGCTAATTGCTGCCCTGCTCTCAAAGATGGTAGCACCCATAGCCAATAAGGAGGGAATATGCTAATTGCTGCCCTTTCCTCAAAGATGGCAGTGCCCGCAGCCACAAGATGGCTGGCAGGGAAGGGCAGTTGGGGGCGATTGGGAGAGCAGCAGAGTGGTTAGGCGTCGATCAGGCTGGAAGGGGAGTGGTTAGGGGGTGATCGAGCTGGCAGGCATAAGCAGTTAGGGACAATCAGATAGGTGTGCAGTTGGGAGCCAGCAGTCCCAGATTGTGAGAGGGATCAGGCCTAAACCAGCAGTCGGACATCCCCCGAGGGGTCCTAGGTTAGAGAGGGTGCAGGCTGGGCTGAGGGACACCCCCCTTCCACTGCAAGAATTTTGTGCACCAGGCCTCTAGTTGCCAATAAAAGTAATTCTATTCCCACAAAAGATTCCTGGACAAGAGCACTGAAGCACACTGATATTAATCAACAGCCAGAACATTGACTTAAAGATATGAACACCAAGATGGATTAGAGTGGGGTGGCTACCTGTCCAGACACACAGCTCCCAGGCTAAAGAGTAGGTGGGTGGTCTTCCAGCCATCTGGCATAATGGAATTGTCCCCTGCAGCAAATAGGTTATGTTTGGCTGACAGGACCTTAATCACTGCGGCATCTACCTCTGATGGCAAAAGGCGGATTATTAACTGGCCAAGAAGACCCAGTGTGAGGTGGTAGGTTTCATTGAGGTGGCCTGCATTTGAGATGACAACCTGAAACATGAGTGGGAGGACGTGCTCCAGGTCTATCAAGGGAACTGTGGGTTCCTGCTAAGAGAGGGAGAAAAATCTGTTCAGTACAAAATCCATATAAAATCACCAACTAAAGACTCCATTCCCTTCATGTTTTATTTACAACTGTCCTAGTGCCAAAAGAATTACACAATCCTATCTAATAAAGAGGGAATATGCTAATTGACTGCCCTGCCCTCAAAGATGGCAGCGCCCACAGCCAGTAAGGACAGAATATGCTAACTGACTGTCACACCCTCAATAATGGCGGCAACCACAGCCAATAAGGAGGGAATGTGGTAATTGATGCCACAGTCACAAGATGGCAGTGCCCTGTCCCCTCAGCCCCGCCAGGGCAGCAGGCACTCCATGTGCCTGCCTCTGGAGTCTCCCTGTCCCCTCAGCCCCCCAGCCACCCAAAGCTGGCCTGAAGTGCAGGCAAGTCTTGGATGGTGGCTGGCTGCCCAGCCGCCCAGGGCCGTCTGAGGCTCAGGTAACCAGGGCCAGCCAAGGCTGGCGCTGCTGGCAGTGGCAGCAGCAGAGGTGAGATGAGGCATCACCTTCTCCTGATCACTGGGTCACCTCCCACCCCTGAGGGCTCCTGGACTGTGAGAGGAGACAGGCCGGGCTGAGGGACTCCCCGCTCCAGTGTGTGAATTTTCATGCAGCGGGTCTCTAGTATCTTTCATAAATGGCTTATGTTCAATCAATTATAAAATATATTCTCAGGTATCATCTTACAATCCTACTTTTAATTTATAACCCTACCCTCAGGAACACACAGATGACTGTTAATAAGAGTTGGTTTTAGTATATGGCTCACAAAACACTTATTCTATGCATAATACCACTGCTCCTTTAAAAAGAAAATACCATTTGTCTCTTACCGACTTTAAGGGAGGTAACATGGCTGCTAATAATCCCAAAATCCTCTTCTGGGAACACTCAGCAAACACCTGCTCGGGGCTTGGAGTAACTGCCTTTTCCTCAACTGGCTTCTGAGATGATGCTCCTGAATTGTCAGCATCTGAGTTGTAAAATACCAAACTTTCAGATTTTGTCAGCTTCTATGTATGTACAAAGAGGCAAGTAAACCACTGCATTGTGCCTGTGCTGCTACAGAACAAAGCTGGGACCCTATCTATCTATCTATCTATCTATCTATCTATCTATCTATCTATCATCCTCCAAAGATATTGTTTTCCATTGCCTTTTTTTCCTCCCCCAGAGGAAGGGAGAGGGAGAGAGAGACAGAAACATCAATGATGAGAGAGAACCACTGACCGGCTGCCTCCTGCACACCTCCCACTGGAATCCAAGCCTACAACCCGGTCATATGCCCTTGACTGGAATCGAACCAAGGACTCTTCAGTCCATGGGCTGACGCTCTAACCACTGAGCCAAAACAGCTAGGGCTCCATTGCTTTTCAGAGAGAGTGGGAGGGAGGGATGAAGAGAGTGAAAGAAAAATATTGATGTGGTGAGAGAGATGCCCTGACTGGGGGTGGAGAGTGAACCCGCACATGCCCTGACTGGGGGCAGAGCGCAAACCAGCAACCCAAGTACATGCCCTTGACCAGGAATCAAACCCACAACACTTTAGTGCATAGGCTAATGCTCTAACCATTTAGCATACTGGCCAGGGCCAAAGCTTGGACTTTAACAATTTATTTCTGAACATGTATGTTTTGGTCAAGGAGGCCTTCCCTAATTGCCATATTACATGTAGAGCCCACCCATCCTTCTCTCTCCCATCTTTTCTGTAACCCACATTCCCCTGGCCCTGCTCTTTTGTGCTCACTGTGTTTAACTGCCTTTTAACATACCATGCCATTGGAATAGATAGAAATATCAATGAAGAGAATCACTGATCAGCTACCCCCTGCACGCCCCACACTAGGGATCAAACCCACAACCCAGACATATGCCCTGGCCGGGAATCGAACCATGACCTTCCAGTTCATAGGTCAACATTCAAAACCACCTGGTCAGCAGAGGTGTTACCCCTCTCTGCTGACTGGAATCCCATTCTACCTCAAATTACAGTTACCTGCACCTTTGCCTTAAACCCTCCCAGACTAAGCTCCACAAGGGCAGAAGTTATGTGTCTGTCTGTCTGGCTTGGTCTCTGTTTCATCCCCAGGGTCTAGCACAGTACATAGCACATAGAAGTTACTCAGTAAATTAGGGAATAAACAAGGTAGGAAAGCAGGCAAAATGAAGGAAAGATGACTTTTATTTTAACTTGTTGTTAATCCTCACCCGAGGATATTTTTCCATTGATTTTTTAGAGAGAGTGGAAGGGAGGGGGAGAGAAAGAGAGAGAAACATTAATGTGAGAGAGACACATTGATTGGTTGCCTCCTGCACATGCCCCGATCAGGGCTGGAATTAAACCTGGAACCGAGGCACGTGTCCTTGACCAGAATCGAACCTGAGGCCTTTCAGTCCATGGACCGATGCTCTGAGCCAAACCGGCTAGGGCAGAAAGATGACTTTTGAAGTATTATCAGTATCATCTGATACAGAACTAAGGAATCATGCACCTTGGTTTGCTGGCCAATTTTAATGTGTGCAACCAGTAGCTCAGGGCTGAGTATGTAAGTGTTTTAACATGAAAGAGCTCAAGAGAATGGTCAAATAATCTTTACCTGAAAGTCCTGTAGGTGTGGTAGCATCAGCAGGAGAGTCTGAAATTTGAGTCTGGCATGAGCCACTTTCATCTGCCTTATTTTTCTGCTTGAGATCCAAAGGTATGCCTTCCTTATGAACACCACTCTCTCCCTAAAATCAAAATGGTGAGTGTAGGAGAATTAAGGTTTCTTACTACGAAAGTTTACTCATTAATATTACAATACAACTTTTAAAATCATTAACTCATCAGCCCTGGCCAGGTGGCTCAGCTGGGTGGAGCATCATCTTGTACACCGAAAGACTGTGGGTTTGGGTCCCCGTCAGGGCGCTAATGGGAGGCACCCAATTGCTATTTCTCTCTCACATCTATGTTCTCTCTCTCAAAACATATTCTGGGGTGAGGATTAAAAAAAATGTTTAAGTCATTAACCAATCAGCCTTCACACACTAAAATACTTGTGAATTCCATTAGAAAATGTCCTTCATTTCTCTAAGATAGTAATTACGGCATCACATCCCAATAAACCCCTTCCCAATGTTCCTCAGTCAGGCCTGTAATCACGAAAGCAGTGGCTCTATTAAAACCTTTAATACATCCTATTTGGCTTTCAGAAGCCAAGTATGGAAAGTTCTTCTTTGGGAAAAAGAAAAAAACAAAAGTGTAAGTTTTCTTCTAGCACACAGCACTGACTTACAACTTTTGAGAATTCCATTTTGGCAAGAAGACTTGGTAAGGGGCCCCTAGAGGAGCTGCGACGGTTTTCTAGGCTCAGGAGTTTGGTGGTGAGCTGTCCAGCTTGGCAGGGTGGCAGCCCTCAGCCTGAATTTCTCCAGGAGTCAGTGTGTCACTCTAAAACCACCTGCACTCCCTAGGCCTACAGGGTGCTTCTCCCTGTTGTCACACAGGTTATACAAGGAAAGTAGGTCATACAGGAAGTCTGTGGGAAGGCCAAGAAATCTGGGAAGGCCAGGACGCTTTGAATCCAAAAATGGAGTTTTGTACAGCACCAAATGCCATGAGACGATGCTGATATCTCCCAGTGGCCACTGCTTATCATCCTCTCTCTAGATACAGTAACCACAACATCAATCCTACCCTCAATCCCCTCCTTAGAAAGAGTGATTATAAGGTCACCCTAAGAAGGGACTGAGGCTGGGAGAGCCATTTGCCTTGTTAAAAAATACCCCCTCAGAAAATCAGACCTGTAAAACCACACTCTGTACCATGTGGCCCTTTGTAAAAACAACAGAATTCCAAAGTTCTGGCTAATCATTTTACTCCTGATCTTCCGTCCTGTTATCATAGGACTCTCAAGTGCCACTGCAGTGCACATAAGTAGCACCCAAAGGAATCTTATTTTTGGCCTGAGGCCCTTGTAGATAAAATCCCCTGGTGATGCATCTGGCTGAGGTTGTTTTCTTGGTTGCTTAAAACAAAAACATTTCTAGTCACTGGAGAGAGAAGGAAGGGAAAATACCCTTAATATGGCCTGGAATTGGCTAGAAACACCTGAGAGTTTAAACAAGTGATTTTACTGAAGGCCCAAATGGGACATGGTCCTTAGGGCCCGTGCAGTGGAGACATGCAGGTTCTGTTATGGGGAAAGTGCTGGAAACTGAAGCTTTTAAGAGACTATGCCAGAGGCTGGACACCAAAGGGTGGAGACAATTGAGGGAGAAAAAAAATAATGCCCTAGAAAAAGGCTTATTCCAGTCTCTAGGCACGGAATGCCTAAAATAAACCTGAAATATCTTTTTGCATGAAAAATTAAGGATGTGCTTGCCCTGGCTAGTGTGGTACAGTGGATAGAAAGCACTGGCCCACCAAAGGGTCATGGGTTCACCATGGGCCAAAAACTAATCTTTTTAGGTGCATAATCTTATTCAATCCTTATAAAAACCATGAGGAGGCAGGTAAGAGTAGTTAGCACTGACATGGAACTACTTGAACAGTGTTTTAAGTACTTTACATACCTTAACTCAATGTACATAATGTATGTAAACCTCACAACAACCTTAGAGGATAGGTATTATTATCGCCACGGTACAGATGGGAAGACAGAAGCGACGAGGTTGTGGTGATATGTCCTAGGTCTGATGGAGCAGAGAGCAGAACCCAGGTAATCCGAGTTGAGTCTGCTCTTAACCTCTCTGCTCTGCCCCTCGTGTGGGTGGCTCTGTTCGACATGTGCAGTAAAGAATTACTTACATTGCAGTGCACAAAAGAGCCTGCATCTGCCGGCTCCTCGGCAACCTGGACAGCTTCCTTCTCCTCTGCCGTTCGGGTGGGCACAATGACTGGTGGGGCTTGATTTCCTGGAGTAGAGTTACCATCTGGCAATACACCAAGAAGAGCTAGAGCTTTAAGACCTGCATGGAAGCAAATGACAGAATGGCTAAAAGTTTTTAAAAAAGGTTGATTTCCTGCAAATGCCATAAACCACTTTGCTACTTTATGGAAATAAAAGACTGAATTCTCTATAAGCCAAACCATGGAGTACTCAATACAAACCTCCCTGGCTATCTAAATCTATTCAGCTCTGATTTCACACACCAAAAGTTTGGATAGTGAGGGATGCATGTACTTTATTAACAATAGATACAATAGGATTGTCTATTTAGAAAATCATCAACAGTAACATAGTAGACCAGATTTCTCAATTCCCACTGGCGAACAGATAGCAAAACAGCTCTGAAGCACGGAGACCGCCCACCTGCTACTTATTACAGGCCTGATTTCCCCAGTGTTGACTAGAATGGGGAGTCCATTGTTCTGCAAAGAATTTAAATGTCTCAGAACTTTAATATTCACGTTATTTTCTTCTTAGCTCCCCTCAGTAAAGTCAAAATCATCTAGATATTTTGTTAGTCAAACTGCTTTAGTTATAAATAGCTCTCATTTAGAATACAGTTGTGTGGGAGTAGATTTGCATTTCATGTTTAGAAAAAGGCTGAATTCCTTTGGCAAAATTAAGTCTAATAGATTCAAATACGAAATACTTTATCCACAGACATCAAGCGTTTAATTATTAATTTATTTTACATCTTCTGTACAGATGCTTGAGAAACGGCTACTTTAATGCCAACGTTTCTCTCAAATGCATTTGGGAATTAAAAATAAAGTCTTGCCCCAGGGTCTAGCACAGTACATGGCACAGAGAAGTCCATGGGGATTTGGGAAACTGGACTGTGTGGCCTCGAGACCGAGTGTTTCACTGCTGTGGGGCTTTTCCTTCCCAAGCAGCTGGGGGCTGGTTTGGTTTGGCTTCTGTGTGTGAGGAGAATCACCTTTTCCTTGGTGAGCCTTCATGAGACAGTCCCCGACAAGTTGCATGCACTGGCTCCGCAGGGTGACGGCACAGCTGTGGGCCCGGGGATCCAGCTTCTCACCATCCACTTCCTCGGAGCTGGCCAGGTGGGCACTATAGAGAGCCAGGGCGGCAAAGAGCAGCCAGGCATAGTTGTGGATGTAGGGCTGGATGAGCCTCTGTCGGTCACTGCTCCGGATGGTCACCATCGGGTGGGCCGTGATACTGTGGGTAGGCAAATGGCTGCAAAGGCAAGACATTTTTAAGGCCTACACCCTTTTGTGAGGCTCCAAAACAGAGAACAGAACCTCAGGACAGCACGTGCATGGTCACAACTGAGCATTCATTACCTCTAAGGCTATGGTTATTAAAAATTTAAAGGTAAATAGGTGTCCTCATCCAGAAAAATGAATAAACACAAATGTACATATCATTTCAGAATTTCACAATCCCCAGAGAACTGTCTATGAAAACCAGAAGATGTAGTAGTTCCTTACGGATAAATTTTGTAGGTTATAGTTACAGCATATTGGTAATGTAAGGAAATGCCCATAATTTTCAGAGATAGATATGAAATTTGTAGAAAAGAAATGATTTGAGATCTGTCATTTGCTTGAAAAAACTTTAACAAAGAAGAAAAAGAGGAAGGAATAAGCTAAGCACACAGAGCAAAATCTTCCTAACTGCTGAATCTGGGTAATGGGTGTTATGGGGATTCATTGTACTATAGTACTAGTTTCTTTACTTATAGGTATATTTGAAATTTTTTATAATAAAATGTTTTAAATTATAAAAAATAGCCAAGGAATACATGGAAAAAAAGTTACAGGGTTATAGAGGACATCTGAGACATACCCGTAGGAATATTTCTTTGCTGAATAGCATCCATAGCAAAGGTCAAAGTCATCGCACACATTGCAATTCATCCTCCGGCCTATGATCAAACCCTGGCAGTGGTTACAGGTAAACTCCATGTTGACCATTTCATGGTCATCTCCGTGGCCCTCAGGCTTCACCCCACCTGGGGAGAAAAATATCAGTGTGAGGCGGATTGGGCAATGGACTCTTAGAATGGCTGCTTCCAACCTAAACTAGCCCCAGAAGCAGAGCTGCTCCCAATTCACTGATCAGGACATCAGGGGCCACAGACATCTCCTGGAGACCAGGCATTCGGCCCAGTGGCTCTGAACATAGGGACGAACAATATTCTCCGCACAGAACTTCTTATCAATGGTACCGTGGACTGACTCCCTTTTCCAGCACAGCAGAGACTGATCAAATTGATGACCAGTTTCCACTATGATCACTGTTTGGTAGAAACAAGTCCACGTGCCCATTCGTGTGCTATCTACCAGGACCCCTCCTCTGACAAATATTAAGCATCTACTGTGTATTCCTGGTAGTAAGCATTGAGGAGTGATCACGTTTTTGCTCTTACCTTTTTACTTCAGAATCAGAGATTAAAACAGACTTCATAACCCCAGAGTGAGAAAGAATGTTAAACACAAAAGAGACTGACTGCTCTGGTTTCCTTCCTACTCTAAATCCAGTGGGTCTCCAAACACTGCCATGGACTCTACTTGCTGCTCCTCACACCTGACCCACTTCTGCTCCCACTTCTACAACCCTAGCGCAGGCACAATCCTCTTGTCACCACTGTGGTTGACTTCCTAAGGGAAACTCATACGGACAGAACCACCTTCCTCTAGCATAACTCTGATCATGTTAATAGTTTCCTTGAAAAATCTTCCCTGCTCTCTGTGGACTCATTCAAATTCCTTAGCCTAGTATCTCAGGGCCCCACAATCTGAGCCCCACCTGTCTCAATCCATCACTCAGCTGGACACTTGAGTACGTGTCAGATGCTCACTAAGCATGGACAGATGCTCACTCCTCTGGCACTGGACTTGCTCTGCTCTGGATGGTGATGCACTCACTCTCCAATATTTCCTTCATATCAACCAGTTCTAACTTTCTTCAAAGACCAATTCACATTCAATCTCCTCCACAAGCCTTCCCTGCAGCAGTGGTCACTGCTACTTCTCAATGTTTTCAGGCTAATCTGTACTTCTCCTCTGTAACTCAGCATGCACACTCCTGGACTAGAACACACGTGCCCGGTCTCCTTCCAGGGCAGGGGCTGCGTTTTTTACCACTGGGCCACTTGCACGATGAGCACTCCCCTGCTCATTACTGTTGGTCTGTTTTACCTCAGCACCTACAAGTCGAGTTTCAAGAATTTTTGAAGTTTGCTTTTTGTGTATGTGTATTTTACTACTTCTAAACACTGCATGATTCAGAGGAAAACTAATTTCCTGGAAACTCCACTGAAAGTACATTCATTGGCCATGAATATTTATCAAGTGCCTACATCCAGCATGATGGAAAGAGCTCTGGAACCTCTGGCTCAGCTGGAGAGATAAGGCTCATACTTGCCAACAAGTCAGAGAATACTACTGGGCAGTATCTTCATTTAGCACAATGAGAATCTAAAAATGGACAAGATCACAGAAAACAGAGACAATTATTCCTTTTGGGTGTAGCGTATTCGACCACCGAATTTACCTAGGAAGCAAGTTTTGCAGAGATCCATGTCACTGCACTGCAGACACCGGTAGCGATGCCAGGGGGCAATCTCATCACACCCATCACAAGAGATGTCCACATTTAACAGGTCACAGTAGCGAGCAATAAACATGTGCATCTGTAAGGTGAAATAAACACAATTATCCAAAAGCCTTTCTGATATGGCCAATATTCATTAACCAAGCCATCCTTTAGCAGGTACTTACAATATTCCAGGCATTGTACCAGGTGCTAGGATTAGGAAGTGAAGGAGCTTAGTGTCTAGCTGGGAATTCCCTCCAGCCAACAGATGACACCATACAACAGAATAAGGGTTCTGATAGGCATGTTTAGGAGGCTTAGAGAACACAGAAGGGGAACAGCAATGGATGTTAGATTTTTCAAAGGAGATAATTCCTCAACTGTGACCAGAGGAACAAACTGGTATTAGCTGGGTGGGATTAAGGGTGAGAGCATTCCAGATAGAAGCAATAATAAGCTCTATAGAAAGCAAAAGGAAGCTAGACTCAAGAAAGTGGCAAATATTCAGTATGTCGAATACAGCAGGGATGGGGAATAACCAGATAAAGTCAGAAAGGGTACCCACAAAGTGCCTCCAGTGCTAGTCTAAGGAGTCACCAACCACTTTAAAATAGAAGACTAACGTGATCAGATTTGAGCATGGTTATTACGTGAAGACTGGATTGAAGGGGGCAAGAATGAATGGGGAAACTGACCATGACAGACACTGTTAAAGCAACCCCGTGACCTCCTGGTTCACAGGGCTGGGCTGAGCAGTAAACGAGACTACAAAAGGTGGGCAGATTTGAAAGGCATTAAGGAGGCAGGAGTAGGGATCAGTAAGAGGGAAGGGGCAAGAAGACATCCAGCCTTCTGGCTTGGGTACTTAGTTGGACAAGGGTAGTGTTCACAGTTAGAGGAAACTGCAAAAGAAGCATTGTTTACTAGCACTTAAAAAGAAAAACGTTCTAGGGAGATAGTAAGGGCACTGTTTCATGAACAAACGAATTGTTTTACGGGAAATTGGAGGCTACAGTACGGTTTATCTTTATAGCTTGGAAATAAGGGAAATAAGGCACTAAGTCACCACACAGTAGTAGTTCAGAGCAAATATGCCAAGTCACTCTAGAACTACAGAAATTTACAGAGAAAAACCACAAAGGCCAAGTTGGTGTGCTCCATCCAAGCACCACAGAAGTGCTATATGAGCAAAGTAACTGGCACATAGTAGGCATACAATACTAAGAAAACCAACGAATCTGAGGCAGCAGATGCCTAGCACAATGTGGTGGTGACAGACTAACACATAGTGGGAGAGATGGATATGCAGTTATCTGAGTCTAGTGCCTTTACACATCTGAATCACGTAGCTGATTCCGTGTGCACATGGCTGCTTCCATGCTCACCAGGCAACCTGATTAAAACATGGCTTTCCATGCTGCTTGCCTACAGGAGAGGGCCTTCAGCAATTCCATCTCTCACTATAAATTAATAAATTGGCCTCATGAGCCCATTTTCTGTGAGTCTAGCTCTATGGGAGAGAGCCACTCTCTGAGTGTGGTCAAGTCAGTATCCAGGGCCTCTCAGGTAAAGACCACACTCGGAGACAGTGCACTCACTAAGGCAGCGGTCGCCAACCTTTCGGACCTCACGGACGACCAGTGGTCCCCACTACCGGTTGGCGATCACTGCACTAAGGTACTGTCTGCCCCCTGAGCCCTCTCAGGACACAGCCTGCTGCACTCCCCCCTGGCAGACTTGCCTCTCCAAACTCCTAGCAAATCACTTTAGATTACTCTAGTTGAAATGTCTTACTTTCCTCTGCTTCTCTGGATCTTCCTGGGCTATTTTTTCATACCAGGTCTCAAACATGCCATCCTGACACTCATCCATCCATTCTGAATTCTGCTTGGCATCAGCAAGCTCATCTTCTTCACTCCATTGGCTGAAAGAAGGACAAAGAGAGAGAAAAGCATGCCTCTCCCAACAATCCTAGAAAGTGCTGATTAGCAGACTGTGTCCCAGGGGTCTAAAACATGGGGTATTTATAAACTCAGGGGAAGAAGTCAATTTGCTTTTCAAAATCCCGAGATTTTCCAGATGCTTGATAAATATACACCAATAAAAAGGGAGATGCCTTTTCTAGGGAAGACTACAATGGCTGAAGAACTAGAACTTAAAAGTTGTACCTATATAGCATAATTCTACTTGACAACCTACTATGTGCCAGGCTCTGTGGCCAAATGAAGTGATTTTCTTAAAAAGTCTTATTTGGTCAAGCTTAGCACACCCTAGTGGGATCAGCATGAGAAGGAAATCAGGAGACTCTGGGGCTTCAACTCTCCCACTAGCTGCTGCAAGATCTTAATACAGGACTCAGCTTGGTCCTCAGCTTCCTCATTTCAAATAGAAACTCATATAGATAATCCATGGGCCCTTTAGCTGCAAAACTGTAAATATCCATTATTTCAGTTTACAGTTTGTTTTAGTCACCAGAATTTTAAATACAAAATGATTGCTGGATAGAAAATGCAAAATAAATTACCAGCCAACAAATACACATTTGTTCATTCACATGTTCCAACAAAGTGATAAAAGTCCTGCTTGAACTGAACTCTGAGCAAGGTGCTATCAGGGACCGGGAGGTCAGGTGTGGTCCCACTCAAGGACTCATCACGTAGGTGCAGACAAAGCCCAAAACAATGAGCAGACTGCCAGGTGACGGCCCCTGTGCTGTGTCCCCTCTCTTGGCCAAAAACCCCCTCTGACAGCAGAGCCATGGCTGAGGTTTGGTAAACAGACAGCTTGAATTCTAGCACTTTTTCCCAGAATATCTCTTCTGAGAGAACTGTTCTGGTGTTAACTCATTCATTTATTTCCTCCTAACACTCTCCTCTTGCTTTTCTTCTCCCATTCTCTTCTCATTTCTTTTCTACCCACATGAGTCCTTAATGGGTATCTTGAGCAGTATGGAAAGACATTTATTAAAAGTGGAAAGGAAAAAAACCCTTTGCAAACTATTTTTTTCTCATGCTTTAAGTCCTTATAATGTGCAAGATGTTACAGTGGCTAAAATCACATATAAATATAACAAAAAAATATAGAAAAGGATTCTTCAATTTAACAAGCTATACTATTCCAAAAATGCAGAGAATCCTCATCCTCTGGTGTACAATACAATCACCACCAACTAGTTTACATACACGACTATGTACCAGGGACCGGTCCAACTCATTTATTCCTCACAACAACCCTGTCAAGTAGGCGCTGTTACTATCGCCAGCTCTAAACATGAGGAAACTGAGGCACAGAGAGAGTGAATGAATAATTTGCCCAAGGTCACCAGCTAGTATGTAGCAAAGGCTAGGATACTGCACAGAGAGCCCAGCTCCAAAGTCCATGCTCTGAACCCCTATGCTACATGCAATCCCTGTATGTCACACTAGCCTTTAAGAGCTGCAGAGTGTGGGACTGCTCTTACCTGATCACACTGTCATGGACACTTATATTTTCTTGTGACATTTTCATGAGGAGATCTGGTAACTGAATGTCAACAAAGAAGGTGAGATCACTGGGTTCCCAGCCCATGTCCAAGAGATGAAGTAGAGCTGTCTGAACACAGGATAAGGCAGGCAGCAAGGACCTAAAGAGGAGGTAAAAGGAGAGTTCTCAAAGCTGCGCATCACCAACAGAGACAACAGATACAAAGGCGGGAGCTTGTGTGACTGAAGTAGAAAGCACAGGGGAACTCTCAAGTTTCTCATACTCCATACAAACCTCCTTCAAAGAACACGCATTCTAAAAGCACAGAGTAAGAGTCCCACTTTGCCAGGTCTACCATAGGGGACATTTAATGGTAAAGGACTGACTAGTAAAAATCACCTCTCAATAAATAGCTTGAGCAGGGCCAGCCCCAACTTAGATTAGGCAACTTAGATGTAGAGAAGAACTGTTTGATTTAAGGTTTTATATCCAAACCACTTACTATGGAGAAGACAGGGAGTGGCTTTATTATTTGTTTTAAAACTGTACACAATATAAGAAAAACTAAAAATAACAAGTTATAAATTCGTAGATAAACCAAGACCCATCCCTTTTAAAAAACATCCCATAAAGAATAAAAGCTGGGAGAAAATATACTAATAAGTTAACATTAGCTATTAATTAGCTCTAGATGGTAAGATTAGGGATTATTTTTATTTTACTCTTTGTACTTTTCTACATTTTCACCACTGATTTTAAAAACAAAGTATAAATAATTTTTTCCTTAGAAATGATAAAGTTATCCAGTACCTGTCATTTATGCTACTAAATCCTTTAATTGCTTTGACCACAAAGAGAACAAATCGATAGTAAGTGTCTCGAATTTCTTTGTGTAGAGCTGCACCACAGCCTTCCAAGTGTCCAAAATAACTAGAAACAGAAGAAATTATTGATCACTTAATTATCAAAACATCATTTACTTAATCATAATTTTACAGGAAGAAGAGTTAGGAAGAAGCAAACAATGAAGTGGCATAGAAAAGTAAGTAAATACAAATATACTGGTAATAACTTCAGAAAATAACAGACAAAACAGCAAATGCCTGGGTCAAGAGGGCTGCCACAGGAGTATGGAAATACAATTAATCTTCCTTTGGTAACATAAGAACCACCTTCCCACCACTATCTGATTGCCAGATACTATGTTAGGTATTTTTCATAAATTACCTCCTTTTATCCTCTCCAGCTCTAAACATGAGTCATGCCCACCCTTTAGCTTCCCTTCATTGATGCCGTTAGCACCAAGCTCACAATCTTTGCTTCCTTGATCCTTGTCACCTCAGAGACTTCAACATCCATAGGAATGATGCCTCAGTCCCTCTGTTCCTGGTTTCTCTACCATCGCCACCTCCAGTGATATTCTCTATCCCTTTGGCCATTCCCGCCTGATGGTCACTTCCTTGACCTTGTCACCACACTAATGGCATTATCTCTCAAATCCTCACTTCAGAGCCTCCTACTCTGACCACAACCTCTCATCCTGCTCACCTGCTTTGGGACTTCCACACAGCATTTTCAATTCCAGGAAGCCCCACCATGATGCCCTCATGCTATCTGCTATTCCCACTATGCTTTGTTCCTTTT
>PVJC01033394.1:0-19395 GCA_004026665.1 Murina feae | reverse complement strand
CCTTTCCTTTCCTTCCCTTTCCTTTCCTTTCCTTTCCTTTCCTTTCCTTTCCTTTCCTTTCCTTTCCTTTCCTTTCCTTTCCTTTCCTTTCCTTTGTTCTTTCTTTGTGTGTGTGTAAATTGTTTTGCCCCAGTCTTGGTGAGACTATCAAGTTGTTCAGAGTTATCCTAGCCAAACATGGTAGCTTTCTTCTGAGAATTTGAATCTTAAGTCAAATGACTCAAGTTAAAAAAACACACCGTTTGAGTCTGGCATTTCTTCTGTGGCACTGTAAGTGTCTTTATTCATTTCTTACTTAGATTCCTGACATTACCATGGTTCTAGTCCTTTCTATATTTGTTTTTCAACTTTCTCTTCCATCATGAATTTTCTTCTCCCCTCCCCCACACACATATTTTCATATATTTAGTTTGAGTGATCCAGAGTTAGTGTCTATTGCTTATAACAAACGAATCATCATTAATCCAGCCTTCTTCCTAAAGATCAAGAATCTAAGGCTCAAAGAGAATAGGCTACTTGCCTAATCTCAGGAAGTATTGGGGGACCAGGACCCAGACTAAACTCAGGTTAGTCAGTTTCTTCACACTACATGTGCTGCAGCAATCTGGGAAGTAATGAGCTGTTCCTCAATGTTAAGGGACACTAAAAGATATGTTGTTATTAAATTCTAAAAAGTCTATTGGCCGTAAATGAGAATCTGAGAACAGAATTTATTCTTAATAACAAAATAAAAGAAATAATCCACATGTTCAACAGCCATAAAAATAAAGAATCAGTTACTAAGTTCCTGATGTAAGTAACAATATAGATATCTCAAACACAATATGTTGAGTGAAAGAACCTAGATTATATATATATATCTCCTATATAATAAAAGTCTAATATGATAAGTGTCTGGTCAACCAGTTGGCCATTCTACCAATCAAAGAGTAATATGCTAATGATATGCTAAGGCTGTTCAACCAATCACTATGACATGGACTGACCACCAGGGGGCAGACGCTCTGACTAGTAGGTTAGCTTGCTGCTGAAAGCCGACCAATCAGGACTGAGCGAGACAGGCTGGACATATCCTGGAGCCTTCCTGTGGTCCCTCCTCAGCTAGCCAACCTCCCACATCCCTCCCTGGCCCCAATCATGCACCAGTGGGGTCCCTTTGATCTGGCCAGTACCCTCTTGCAATCCAGGACCCCTCGGGGGGATGTTGGCCAGTTTTGGGCCAATCCCACAGGCCAGGCTGAGGGACCCCACTCATGCATGAATTCATGCACTAGACCTCTAGGATATATATATATATATATATATATATATATATATATATATATATACTATGTGCCTCTATTTATGTTATATTCCAGCATTGTGCCATCCAACATGGTAGCCACTGACCACAGGTTGCTATTTAAACATGAATAGCATGCTATATCTTTGCAAAAATCAACCACTAATAAGTATTGTAAGTGATTAAAACAAAATTTTCATCAAACACCTGGCCTTTTAGAATCAACTTTATTGGGGAATAATTTACATACAATGAAACTCACTAATTCTAAGTGTTCAGTTTGAGGAATCTTAACACATTATATGCCAGGTAGCCTTCACCACAACCAAAATAAAGGATATTCTATTATCCACCAAAGTTCCCTGATACCTCTTTACAGTTAATCTCTCCTCACTGATGACCC
Organism: Murina feae; assembly: GCA_004026665.1. Lineage (NCBI taxonomy): Eukaryota > Metazoa > Chordata > Mammalia > Chiroptera > Vespertilionidae > Murina > Murina feae. Next base: position 17,710 of record PVJC01033394.1, on the reverse strand, counting down.
TAGACAATTGCTCTCTTATTTTCATCATTATGCATTAGATGTATATATTCTAACAGCATTGTCCAATAGAACTTTCTGTGATGAAGGAACTATTCTATATTTGCACTCTCAGTGTCCAACGTCACTGAGAAAATATGTTCTTATTAAATTTATGGAAAAAATACACAAACTCAAATCAAGGAAGAAAACAGCAGCTACCCTTATACAAGTGCAGATATAATACTTCAAGGCATCAGAGGGAGTAGAGCTTCCTTTTACCTGGAGGGTGAAAAAGGCTTCTTTCTTTTTCAAAGGGTTTGTAAGAAGTGAATACATGCTGATGGAGTTTAAAAACATTCTAGATGGAGGACAAACATATGACCCTTGGGAGCAAGAGAGCAACCTGAAGAAAATGTAACCTAGTGGATAGAATGCATGAAAGAAAGCAGTGTGAAATAATTTACATGGATATAAATGAGCCAGGTTTGAATACTTATGTGTGGCAAAGTGCACATTATCATCTGTGAAGAGCAGGGAAGGAGAAAGTGTTCCAGACCTTAATGCTGCTGTTCCTAAGCCCTTCACTTTCTCCTCTTCATACAAATCAAAAGTCTTCACAAACAACATCATTCAAAGATGCAGGTCATAGTCAGAAAGACTATTGCCTTCTCCTAGGCTTCTGTGTACCTTATTCTATTACAATCTTTTGTCTAAGAGACTTAATATATTGGAAAAATATCTAACTCACACACCAAATCATAGTAATTATGTATCAGTAACCTCAGCCCCCTGGGGGAAGATAAATGAAATATACATATAAGTGGCAATTATGATAATCTATATATATAATCCTAATATGCAAATAGACTGAACAGTGGAACAACTGAACAACTGAACAACTGGTTTCTATGACATGCGCTGATCACCAGGGGTGTGTATGTGAGGAACATGGTGTGTGAGGAATACAGAGAGCATCGGCAGCAGACAGCAGGGTGCAGAACATGGCAGGTGTCATCCATGGTGAGATGGTGGTGCAGGTGAGCAGGGGCGCAAGGTGGGGCACAGGTTATTGTCAACTGGGTGAGCCTCTGGTGGTTACTGAAAATTCTTTGCTCCTAAGCACCTCAATCTCATCCAGTGCTCCTACCTGCTGCCAGAGCCACTGCTTGCACCCACTGCCAGCACCTGGCGCCAGCCCTGATTGCTCGGTGTAAGCAGGTGTGAGTGGCAGCTGCTGGCCCTGATTGCCCCTCAGGGCTTCTTCATCTCCCCCTGCTCCTGATGGGCAATCAAGGTCAGCAGCCACCACTCACACTCACTGCTAGCGCTGGCCCCAGTTGCTCCCCACTGTCAGCAGATGTGAGCAGGAGCCAGTGCAGTCAGCGTGTGGGAGTGGCAACAGGAGTGGGGCTGCTGGCAGACAGGGGACTGGGACCTGTGGTGGGAGGGGCCGGGAAAGGGTGCAAAGAGAACCGCCCTTGTGCCCACCACAGCCTCGTAGCCCACAGTTCCTTTCAAGGTGCATAAATTCGTGCACTGGGCCCTGTGATCGTATAATTGTCACTTATTTTCCCAGGTTGTGGATGGTTGTATGCTATAGGTATGCTGTTGAATCCTAGAGAGTTTGCCTTTTTACTCTAAGTAATTCACTGCATTTATTTTCATAACACAATAGGAACCAGTATTTTTCATTTTTATTTATATTAAATTGTTTGCCATTTAATATGTGTTCCTATTAGCTAAGTAAATTTAGGATGTTTTTAATAACAAGTATTCATGTCAGGACATACATTATTATTTTTTTATTTATTTTAATCTTTATTGTTGAAAGTATTACATATGTCCCTCTTTTCCCCCATTGACTCCTTCTAGCCAGCCCCTGCCTGCCCCTGTCCCAGGCCTTCACCATATTATTGTCTGTGTCCATGGGTTGTACATATATACATACAAGTTCTTTGGTTGATCTCTTCTGACCCTCTTCTGCCTTACCTCTGAGATTTGACAGTCTGTACCATGCGTCTATGTTTTTGGACTATTTTGTCCATCCGTTTATTTTGTTCATTAGGTTTTAAATGCTTTTTAAAATATAAATTAGACTGTAAACTTTTTAAAATTAAAAACATTTTACAAATTGATAGTTTATTTGGAAGTCTGGAGACTCTACTGGTATTTTAAAATATTTAGGACAGTTCTGCTATGTCCCGGATGTCAATAAATATCAGGCCCAAGAAGAGCACTAGGTCTTGCTACTCAAAGTACAACACAAGAGCCAGCAGCACTAGCCTCACCTGGGAGCTCATTAGAAATGCAAGAATCTCAGACCCCGCCCAGACCAGCTGAATCAGAATCTGCATTAGCCAGATTTCCAGGTGACTCTCAGGGGCATTAACATTTGAATAGCTTGTTGCTAGAGATCATTTTTTTTTACCATGTCTTATAAATGGGAAAGGCAAGGCCTTATGTGATGGAACAATTTAGCCAAGGTCAAAGGATGTTGAGTATTTTCAGTTTAAACTTGGTATGTTATGGTCATCTGCATTTGCCAATAGCAAGGAATAAAGCCAAACACTTTAACTCCAATTAATAAATCTATAATTAATTAGTAAAATTATCTTCCCTTCAAGTTTCATATTTTGTAGAATAGGCTGCCTGATTTGGCTGGGACTCAGGCCTGCATGCTTGTGAATTTCACAATTCACAGATGTTACACACTCTCAGGCTAAGAGAAGAGAATGTCAAGTTTTAAATAGCTTCTCCCTTCTATTCTGGCAGAAGCAACAAATAAAATACATTTTTTTTTTTACAAAATATATTTTGAATTTGAGTTTCTTCTAAGGAAATGTGAAATTCTCTGAAAATAATTGGATTATTTCCCAACTTTAACAACTACTGATGTCACCAGTTTACAGGTAACCTGTGAATAGACAGTGAATGGAAGATGTGAACTTGTCATGTTAGTGATACTGAGCACATATTGTGGGTTGTTTTTTTTTTTCCTGTTGGAGTCTATTTTAATTTAGCTTCTGAATCATATTTCATTCAATTCCAAACTCACAAAACTAGATAAGGTTTACAGCCTATCCTGAAAGGTAGTAAATTATTCAATATGTAGAATTTTTTAGTATTATACAAATTTTTGGATATATAAATAATTTAATGCTTTTACTCCCAAGTAGGTCCAGCTAAAGCAAAATCAAAACCCAGCAAAAAACAGTAAGGCATAAATAGCGATTGAGACAGACTGATAGAGACTAAAATTAACTATGGTGTGTTTTAGTAACAGGTGATTTGAAATAATTTTGCAAACTGCAAAATAAACTCAACAAAGTTTATTTTCTTTTACTTGGGGCAGGCAACACTTCTTAGGGAAATGGATATCTCTTTGTCTTAGTTAAGAGGAAGAGTGAGTTCTAGGTTAAATATAATCAAGGAATTTCCCTGTCTTTGCTATTTGAGATTCTGACCACAACAGGCGGTTGGCTGAAAGGGAGAATGAAGAAGGGTGGAGGTTGGGGGGAGGTGGAGATGAAAAAAAAAAAACAAAAAACAAAACCACAAAACCTTTCTAAGCTCTGTGAAAAATTTAGCCCCAGAGCAGCCACAGAAGTCCTCAAGTCAAATCAGTATGCAGACACAAGGAAACCTTAATTAGCTGGTGCAGAGTGGACACTCCTCAGCTCAGTTCTGTTACAAAAGTCCAGGCTGCTGAAATTAAACTCTGATGCCATTCATGCCAGCATCCAATCACCAGAGAGACCAGAAGTTCAGAGATGCCTTTGAGTTGCCAACAAGTGTGGACACTATACGTCAAGGACTCTAAGCTGTGGTAGAGGGGGAAGAACATCTTTAGAGAGGATGCCCAGCTGGTAAGATTTAACTGTTTCTGAAGTTTTAGTTACTTGATGAATCTCATTGGCTAACATCAAGAAACGCTCCGCCTCTTTGCAAATGTGTGAAGGGGGAAAGTGTCCAAACTTCCATGTCTTAGAGCAGTTGACCCTCTTGCTTTTGCCTCCTGGCTTCCTATCTCTATATACACAGGCATATGTGTATATGTTATGTAATTGTTCTCCATTTGTTGATATCAAAGAGAATTGAAGGAGATGGATTTTGAAACTTCACGGTGTGCCACCCTACAGTATTGTCCCGACCCTTACATCCAGCGGTGAGTTTAAACATGACATAACTTCTATCAACACTTAATTGGAGTGCCTTGTATATTTTGAGTGTGATTGCGATGTACAAAGAACCATCCCTCTTTGTTTATGAGCAACTGATTTTTATTTCAGACTTTCTGTGGACTTAAAGTGGTCTTTTTTTATTATTATTTTCTTGTTTTGGTTTATGTCTGAATGGACAAAGTGACTAAGTTTGAAGACAATCTTCCCATGGTTTCTTAAAAAGATATCTATCACCTAATATTTAAATGTTTAAAATCTGTTATTTGCCTTACTCAGCACTCACCCACCCAAGAAGAATAAATTTCATTGGCTAGGAATCATCTATGGATTATCTTCAAGTCAAAATAAACACAGAATAATTTTGATTTATTAAAAACAGACAAATAGCTATTGTTATTGTCATGGAGATTGTGGCTTATTATTTTGGCTCTAATGAATATTTTCTTGTTAATTTGTTTCATAACAAACATGCTCTTTTGAAAAATCTGACTTTTAAAACATACAATTATACTGAATTTTACTTATGTTTGTAGAAACATTTGCCGAGCACTAAGAAGGAATATTAGTGAGCATGCACGATGTGTTGTGTGTGTGTATGTGTTTCAATTTAGGGTTTGCTATTTTTAAACTGGTAAATGAAATTTGAACAGTGTTTTTCCAGTCATAAAGCTACAGGAGATATGCAAGTTGTATGTAGCAGTGTGACGTTGTTAATTCAACAGCATGAGATTTGATGTATGAATTTCATACTTTATTTTATAAGACTGAGAGAGGACCTCTGAGTGTTGAAAACAGTAGGGTTACAAAGGGGTTAACTTGTAACTCACCGCCAGTGCCTATTGGAGCCTCATACCAGAAGCAAGCAGGCTTTCTGGGCAGAGCTCAGCTATTGTGGCATTGCTCAGGCAATTATGGAGGATGTGTGATCTTTTATCATTAATATCATTTGTCACCATGTAGAACACTGATGTGGACTACCTAGGTTTTGTTTTTCTCATTGTGAGGTTTCTGGTAAGCTGTGTGAAAAAGTAGAAGAGGAAAAGTAAGGAAGGAAGGTAAATGGAATGGTTGAGAGAGAAAGGGAAAAGAGGGAGAAGAGGAAAGAAAGAGGAAACGAATTTGTGATCTTCCAGGATGAAATGGGAAATATGAATGGTGTTTGATTTCTGCCTTGCTCCCTCTGGAGTTTATATTCTTGGATAACTTGAAAATTAGATTTAGTTGGAGTTGGGGATTTGATGGATAAAGCAGGAAACATCAAAGATTTTCTAGTTCTCAATATTTTTTTTAGCCTCAACGTTTTCTATTCCACTAAAAATATTTTAAAATGATATTTGTAAGCACATAATGCTGATGAAACAGTTGTATAATGCTTCCCTTGAGGGCATTTTCTTAAAAGTAGATACCTGGGTCTATCTAAGCTCTAGAAGGAACTCTTCCTATTGATTAGCAACCCCCACACTAATTATTATTAGTTAATAATCCTGTACACCTCTGTCTAAAGCAGCGACTTTCAACAGGTGTGCCACAAGAATTTTTAAGATGCACAATAGCTGACTAATCAGGAGCGCTGATCTCTTTTCCCTTCGATTGTCAAATAAACAGATGACAACAGTGTACAGAACAATAGCCGGTCAGTGTGAATACATCAAGATTATACCTATTTTTTTTGTCAGATTGGCAAAAATATTTGTGTGTGTGTGTGCCACAGAATTTTAGTAATTAGCTTATGTGAGCCATGAGATGAAAAAGGTTGGAAATCATTGTTCTAGAGGCATTTCTAGTGATAGATGGGAGAGGCCTGTAAATATAAATAAGAGGAAATTGATTTTTATGTTGTTCCAACAAACTATTAATTCATGGAGAAAATATCACCTCAGTTTTTGACAGATTGAGAAATTCAAAATAATAATAGTATTTTAAAATAATTCAAAATTTTCTAAATTTCCTGAGCTTTAATCATGGTGTGTGTCACCTTTGGGGAGAGGAGGCAGGTATTTTGGATACCTGTTAGATTTCAGTGAGGAGTGGTCAGGGAATGTTTATTTGCCTAATAAATTGTTTTAGGCAAGATTATGTACTTCCCATAATGAAACTTAACTGGCAAATAAAGAGCAGAAAACTATTTGCTGCTGGTCATTTATTCTGTGGAAGGCACTGGAAATACAAAAATGAATAAATTGTGACTGTGATGTTTACTTAACTCTACAGTACTTATATATTTAATAACATATATTTTCTCAAATATTTAACTGTTTTGCCACATAATTTAGGACTGAATTATTGCTACTTTCCTGTCTATACCACTTAATGAGTAAATGAGTAAGTGAAAAATCACTAAGTAATATATGATACCATATATTATCAAAGCAAAAAAATCACATATTTTCTTTGATGCGTAATGACTGAATAGGTTTGAGTTGGTTTTCTAAACAGAAACCCTTATAGTTCTCAGTTTACAAAATCTATTTTAAGATAGACCAAATTTAATCATTCTAGTATAATCATAGTCATCTACCTAGTTAAATTTGTATTTTCTTGACCTTGTCTTTAGAAAGAATTCACAAGAGAAAACTTTCAAATAAAGAAAGAAAAATACCATGTTATTTTTAACTCCAAGCTACCTTAATGCATGAATTTACTTTTATCACAGAACAGAATAAATGAGAGATGTCGTTATCATTTATCACTGAATGTTAATGGCAGGCCCAAAAAGCCAATTTTAATATATATTTCAAAATATGAAATGATGATCATTCTCTCAGTTAAAAGTGAGATTTAACCCCCTGTTTTGTCTTTATGTCTGAATATATTAAGCATTTAATTGTTCTCTGATGTCGATACCAATTTACTTCAGTCTTTGCAAAAACTTATCTGAAAATCAATAAATCCCTTTGATGACATTGGCCATTACAAAGAAGAGAAGGTGTCAAAATTACATCTTATCATTTTATTGCTCACTTAATTCTAACAAAAATATCGAAGCATAGATGAAATTGTGCAAGATCAATAAACAAGAGCCAATGAGTAAGTTACCATTTCTTTATAATAAAAGCTTTATAAAATAAATTATGTTTATTTTATTTTTATTAGGTAAATACTAAAAATAAATAGAAAATTTATTATTTTAGAAGCTAAATCTTGTTAATTAATTTTGGAGTTATAATTTTGATGTCCTTGAATCTCATTAAGTTTTTAGAATTACCATCTATTTTTTAAAATACGATTTTTAATCAAGTAATACTAAAAGATTAAATTCTTTCAAAAGAAGCTAAAACTGTCAAAGTACTATGCAGATGAGTGCGAAGTATTTCCTGTGCAAATTATATATTGATTGTGAATGTTACACTTTTCTAGTTTAAAGGTGAACTTTATTAGCTGTTCTTTCTAAATATATCCCAAAAGGAAGGGTGGTGACAGTTAGAGTGGAAAATCAATACATTAAAATAACATAAAGGCATGTGTAGTTCTGTATTGGATGTCCTCCACTTGCCTCTTCTACATCTGCCTTCCATCCTTCTCCTCCTTGTTCTATACCCCAGAAAGTTAACTTCTAAATATCCCATTGACAGTTCCTTTCACCTCTGGTTTCCTCTTCTGTCAACCACTGGGAACCTCTAACAGAAGATCAAAGGATGTAAGGAGAGTGAAGTTGGGAGATATGTTTCCCTGGCCATCTTTCTGTTTGGGTTTTCTATAAAAGGCTATAGGTCTTGTCAGAGACATCTGCCATAGGCCCAGGTGTCTTGAGTTCAAGTAACTGCTCCCCACTCTCCCTTCCCTTCAAGCTTAGGGGTGATAACCATTCCTAGCTACCGTTAACTCCAAAAATTCATACCAAATCTCTTATTCCTTGATAAATAGTCTCTTTATTTACTCTTTGTTCAGTGTTCTTTTACTGCCAGAACCATGGCAAGTACAAAAGCAAATATATGTCCATAGTGTTATGTGCATAGGCAGACTTCCAAAATGGACATAACATATAATAATACAATATAATTTCTGATATGAGATAAAAAGATGTATCTATCTCTTGCAGTAAGCAAACCAGTTTTTAGTAAGGCCAATTTTAGCCATCTCCATAATCACTACGTTTCTCTATCTGACCAGTCTAATTGAGTCTACATGCTGCAGTCTGCATATGTTGTTTATATCAGTCCTTCAAATGAAACAAGTCAGAGGGCCAAAAGAATTATTTCATAAAAAATATGAAGGTACAATTTATCAACAGCAACTAACGTATCCACCAGTTGCGATCAAGAAAGAGCTGCTTCAAACCCTTACAATTTACAAGACTAAGTTTTAACAGACTTTTAAGGTCAACTGTAGCTAGCCAAGAAGCATGGTGTGTTATAATTATGTATGCTGCTCCTGAGCTGTGTGTGTGTGTAAATGGCAGAGAATGGGGAAGCATGTTAGCTTGATGCAGAGGACTTGTTAAAAGATCTGGATAATAATTTTAACTCTACCACTAACTATTGATGTGACCCTCATGAAATCACTTAATCTGTCTAAATCAAAGATTTCTCATAAGCTAAGTAGGGATAATAAACTTTGATCTACTATTCACAAATAAGACTTTGAGAATTAAATATGAACCCAACTACTCTACAAAATCCATTCCCTTAGTGTATTTCCTCAGCCCTACTATTGTGTGAATAGCACACTGCAGGCTGGGGATTCTTTTCCAGCAATAATTGTGTCTTCATGTAGGCATGCCTTATGTTCCATTTTGCTCTATATCATCTTTAAGTTAAGGACAAAGGTTATTCTGGGTCTTGGACATGATCTTGGCTTGTCTTCCTCAATTCTTATACTTTAGAGTTTAGGGTTTAAGTGCTATGCCCAAACTCAGACAACAAAATAGTAGCAGAACAAGGACTGGAATTCAAGTCTCTTGACTCCCCAGTTCAGTGCTATTTCTTCAAGAGTACATGACATTATATTAGATCTGCATAGGACTTTATGGTTAAGAGTTTCCCCAAACAGTGTCTGATCCACCTGGGAGGTGGGTAGGTGTGGAGGCAGATAGCCATAGCCTAATTCCAAGAACATGAGAATATGCTATATTACACAGCACAGGGGAATTAAGATTGTTGATGGAATTAACACTGCTAATCATCTGGCCTTAAAATAGGTAGATTATCTTGGATTACCCAAGTGGACCCAATGTAATCACAAGAGTCCTTAAAAGTGGAAGTGGGAAGTAGAAATCAAGTCAGAGTGGTGTGATGTGAGGAAAGACAACAGATTTTGATGATGGAAGGGAATCGTGGGCCAAGGAAGGCTGGTAGATTCTAGAAGCCTGAAAAGGTTTGACATGCAGAACTGTAAAATAACATGTTTGTATAGGTTTAGGCTGTGAATTTGTGGTAACTTGTTATAGCAGCATTAGGAAACTAATTCACTAGGTAAAGAATTTTTATCTCCAAATTGTAGCTATGAAAACTAAGACTATTTTTGTCTTGATTTGTTTGTTTGTTTAAAGTAGTCCATGATATTAACCCCTTATCAAATGTATCATTGGTAAATATGTTCTCCCATGCAGTGGGCTTCCTCTTCATTTTGTTGATGGCTTCTTTTGCTGTGCAGAAGCTTTTTATTTTGATGTAGTCCCATTTGTTTATTTTCTCCTTTGTTTCCCTTGCCCTAGGAGATGTATCAGCAAAATATTGCTATGAGAGATGTCTGAAATTTTGCTGCCTATGTTTTCTTCTAGCATTTTTATGGTTTCAGGACTTAAATTTAAGTCTTTACCCATTTTGAGTTTGTTCTTGTGTATGGTGTAAATTGGTGGTCTAGTTTCTTTCTTTTTGAATGTACCTGTCCAGTTTGTCCAGCATCATTTATTGAAGGGACTGTCTTGACTTCATTGTATACTCTTGTCTCCTTTGTTAAATATTAATTGAGTGTAATGGCTTGGGACGATTTCTAGGTTCTCTGTTCTGTTCCATTGATCTATATGTCTGTTCTTGTGCCAGTACCACACTGTTTTGAGCACAGTGGCTTTGTAGTATAACTTGATAACTGGTATTATGGTCCATCTAACTTAGTTCTTTCTTAAGATTGCTACAGCTATTTGAGGCCTTTTTGGTTCCATATAAATTTTAGAGTATTTTTCTAAATCTGTGAAATATGCCATTGGTTATTTTAATAAGGATTGCATTGAATCTATGGATTGCTTTGGGTAGTATGGACATTTTTTGTGTGTGGATATTTTAATGATGTTAATTCTACCAATCCTTGAACATGGTTTCCTTAATACACTATATTTTTCCACTTGTTTATATCTTCTGTCTCTTTTTTCAATGTCTTATAGTTTTCTAAATACAGGTCTTTTACCTCCTTGGTTAAGTTTATTTCTAAGCACCTTAATTTTTTTGTTGCAATGCAAATGTTTTTGTTTTTGTTTTTTTTACTATCTGAGAATTCATCATTCGTGTATGAAAATGCCATCAATTTCTGGGTGTTAATTTTGTATCCTGTTATATTGGCAAATTTGTTTATTAAATCTAGTAGTTTTTTTGGTGGAGCTCATACAACTTAACTAAAAAATTCAATTAAAATGGGGGAGGGACCTAAATAGAACTTCTCCAAGGTAGACAGGCAGCCAAGAGACAGATGGCTAAGAGACATATGAAAAAATTCTCAAAATCACTAATCAAACTTGTGAGAATGACAATCATTACCAAGTGCTGACAAGGATGTGGAGAAAAGGGAACCATGGTACACTGCTAGTAGGAATGAAGACTGGTGTAGCTACTGTGGAAAACAGTATGGAGTTTCCTCAAAAAATTATATATGGAACTATCATTTGACCCAGTGCCCCATTGTAAGGAATATATCCTAAGAAACTCAAAACAATAATCAGAAAGAATATATCCATTCCTATATTCATAGAAGTACAATTTACAAAAGCTAAGATCTGGAACCAGCTCAAGTGCCCATCAGTAGATGAGTGGATAAAACTGGTGTGGTACATTTACATCATGGGATATTATGAAGCTATAAAAAAAAAAGAGAGAGAGAGATCTCTTACTCTTTGAAACAGCATGGAAGGACCTGGAGAGCATTATGTTAAGAGAAACAAACCAGTCAGAGAAAGATAAGTATTACATGATCTCACTCATAAGTGAAATCTAAAAGACAAAATAAACTGATGAACAAAATAGATCCAGAGGCTTAAAAGCATGGACCAGACTGAGGAATCTCAGAGGGAAGGCTAGGGTGGGTAGGTGGATGGGAAGAGATTAACCAAAGAATTTATATGCACATATGCATAAGCCATGGCCACAGACAATAGTATGGTGAAGGCCTAGGGTGGAGGGCAGGTACAGGCTAGAAGGGGTCAGTGGGGGGGAAAAGGGGACATCTGTAATACTTTCAAAAATAAAGATAAATTTTAAAAAATAAAGTAGTCCATGAACATATTTATTTATTTATTTGATGCTGAATAGGGAAGGTAGAAACTACTCAGGAAATCCAAAGTAGAACCACAATGAATATACATAATATAAAGAGGTACGAGGAAGGACAGAAAGACCCAGGCATGCTGGCTGGAGACTGTAATTGCAAAGCACCCATCTTGGAGGCAGCAAATTGGAAGGGCAATTTTTGTTAGTAGCCTCAGTTAAAGTTTCTCAAAATGCTTTACATGGAGGTATGAGGCCCAAATTCAAATTCAGGAAAACAGTAATATACTTGTTCATTTCTGATGCCAGGAATTTAGAGAGATGTGACATCAACACCCTAAGACCGTGATTTGATAAGTCTAGGTGAAGCTTTGGAATTGCATTGCAAGCAGAAGCAAACAACTTTTATTCATGTAGTTCCGGGACCACTTTCGGAAAAACAGCTCCAGTCCTTCTGGTGCTGTAAGGTCCCCAGTTATTTTTAGGGTTCCAAATACACTGATGTCTCCCTTTGAGAAAGTGGCCATGAGCAGTGGAAGGAACGCAAAATCAGCGTTTCTGTTCAGCACCTTAGATAATCTGTTTGTTCGCAAACCCAAATTTGAGACCTGCTACCTACAGTGAGCAAATGTGGACCTAATGTCCCAATAGAAGCTCATAAAACAGTATCCGGTGGTATGAACAACAAATACATGCCTTCCCAAAGACAAACTTCGTGTACTCACTTTAGTTAAAAGCCAAATGGATTCTGAGATTAAAGTGGCAATTTTCAATCTGTTTCAAGTCAAGAGAGGCTAGTTTCTGATTAGCTGTTTTGCAGCTCAAATTTGTCCTGACAGGGTTTCTATCTTCTTTAAAGAGCTCAGCAAAGAATAGTCCTCAAGCAACAAGTGATGGATGGATGAAACACTATAATTATGATCAAAGTCTAAAGGCTCTGGTCTATATAATTATGCACTTCCCAACCTCTGAAAGTCACTTTGTTCCATTTAAAATAGGGTGAGAAGTGGACAGGGGATGACGTGTACTTATTGGTTAGTCAAGGTTTTGGAAATGACAGTTATTAACATTTCCGTTTTACCTTAAGCCATAATATTTGTGAATAATTTAGATGAAGGGAATTAATTGTCTATTTTCATTCTTATTGTTTGCCTTTCATTCTCCATTTATACCTAACTCCTTTTATTATGAATTAGACTCTTAGGAGTTCAAAATAAAAGTATTCAGTTTAAGAAAAATGTAAGGGCTCGAAACCTCCTTACCACTTTCAAGTTTTCAGTTTCTTTTTCTTTTGTTTCAAAAGAGCAAACTTAATTTGCCAACTTTAACAGCCACTACTCATTCTTACTTTCAAAATGGAGGGCAAAACCAGAATCATAATTATGTTAAGCTGAGAAAGCATCTTAAGGCAAGAAGTACAACATTGGAAGCTGGTGTGATAATTTCATCAGCCATTTAAAGTAGATTTTTAATGTAACTTTTATTAGAGATTTGGTGTTGATTGAAGTAAATAGCATATTATACACATACCTATGACAGAGGCAAGCTGCAATAGAGAATTTTGCTTTTAACATTCAGTATTCTATGCCTGAAGATTGTTGATTGCATTTAATTTATTCACCTGTGATATTCTGACATTTTCTCAAGGTGGTCAGTTTTTAGAGCTTCCTTAAAAATACTGCTTTTAAATATCTTTTTAAAAATGTGAATTAATGACTTATCTTCAGGTTAGTACTAGTGTGGCTGTAGGCCCTCTTAGATTTTATGTTTGCTTTTATACAGATTTTCATGTGAAATCATGTCTTCTCACTAAGCTAAAGCTTTCAGTGTTGCCCTATGAATCCACTACTGGCCTTTCTATCTGGCATTTGAGGTCTGATCTTATCATCCTACATAAAATTGACATACAGTTTTACCTTTACATCATTGACTCCTTCAAAGCTGTAAAATAGAAATCTCAGTTTACCTCTACTTCTCTTCTCTTCTTCCTTTTAGTTTTTCTCTCTTGCACAGACAGCACTCTGTATTTCTTTGCTTCTTGAGAAGACACAGTATACCTGAAAACGCTAAAAAATATCACACAGCATTTTCCTTAACCAGCCCATGCTTTGCTTTGCCAAAGTAAAACTGGTACATTTTGCAAGCAAAAGTGAAAAATCATGACATCAGCATCCCAAAAATAAAAACATAAAACTGACAAAATATATGACTTTTGGATTTTACAAGGGAAAAAAATGTTTTTAAGTACTAGTTTCTCTGAGTTGCTAAGCACATTTTAGAAGAAGTTTTTAAATTAGCTACTATTTAAATAAATTTTAAAAATGTTTCAGGCAAAAAGGAAGAATAAAAAAAGAAAAATGATAATGCCTGAAATAGTTCAACTTCATTGTAAGCTACAAAACTATTCAATATATGCAATAAACATTTACTAAATGCTAGATGTTGGATATATGATCAATTTTAAAACTCAAAGCTTATAAGTATTTGTTTCTACTGTAGAAAAGCTGGTTCTATAATAATGTGAATTAAGTAAAAAATCAAAGAAGATCTTTGAAGGCAAACACATAAATGTCAGAGCATTTTAAGTATCTTGGATGAAATGTGTAGGAAAGAGTAATTGTGACTTGACATTAATGATATCAAAAACTATTTATTAAACAAAAAAATGTTCTTGAGAATCATGAAAGACAGCAAAGAAAAATATAGTTAAAATCATTGCTTTCCATGGCATCTTCTAGGCCAATAATTCTTTATACATAGAAATTATAATTACAAAATAATTTCAGTGTTTTATTCATCACATAAATTACATAAGAAATTTCCATCTGTCATGTATTTTTTACATTTATTATATAAGTAACTGCATAATGATATCATATCAATGCAACTCAATACATTTATCCTCTTCTTTATTGAATATTTGGGTTGGTTGTATTTTTGTTAAAAATTAAGAATTACATATAGTCACCCGTGTTTTTTAAATTATTTAATTGGGATTGTTCTAGGGAACAAATATAAAAAGAAAGTAAAATAATATCTGTTCAAGCCTTCAAAGCTGCCATGTATTTACCTGCATTATGTCATAAAATATAATTTTTTAGCTAAGTAATAACCCAGTTTTCAGATAAGAAAAATGATACTCAGAGAGATAATTAATTTAATCAGATGACTTAACCAGCAAGTGGAAGGATCTTATTGCATTTTCACTCTCACCCAAGTTAGAATTTGAACCCAAGACTATCTTAACTAAAGATTTTGCTTCTTTTCCTCTATAGAATGCTGCCCCTTAAGAAGTGAGAGTGTGAATATATATATATATATATATATATATATATATATATATATATGAACTTTTTGAAGTTTCTGAAAAACATGACTATTTAAAAGCGTATGCAGTATATTTTGTCAGACTTCCAGCTTTTGATATTATTATTATTTTTCAGTTTTGCTAATTTAAAAGATGTAAAATGACATGTGGTTTTAATTAGCACTTTTTTATTAACTATAATTATAAATACAGAAAATGCAATTACTAATTTTAAAAAATCTCAACTTTGATCCTGCATTTTTAGAAAGTGAAGATGACACATAAACAAGCTAAATATCTACTATTTATGGAAATCTTAATATGTGCCAGAAACTATTCTAAGCACTTGACATATTTAATTTTAATCTTTAGTCTTCAAACCACTTTAGGAGGTATTTGCTAGTATTACCTATTGCTAACCAAGAGATAGCAGTACAGTACTTAAGAAAAATGAATTGGGGGCCAGTGTTCCTTGGCAATTCTCTCTCTGTCAATTGTTAGATCTGCTAACTTCATCTCTCTGTGTCTGTTTTCTCATGTATAAATCAGCCTAATAGTAGTACTCAACTGACTGGGTTGTCTTAACGGAAAGCTGTTCTTTCTCTGAAAACACGAAAATTGCCTGTTGTTCTCAGTAGAAGCAGAGTCTTCTACACATACCCCTTTTCATTCAGAGAGCCAAGAAAAGAAACTAACATATTTCTTGCACAACACTACTCTTTCAGATCATTGTTTACCTACTGTCAGTCAATAATCTCATGTCTTCTGAAATCTCTTCCTTCAAATGGATTTACTGAAGTTCATGACAATGCACTGACCTTCAGGAGATTTTCCTCTTCTGCCAATTATTTGGAAATTCCATTATGCCTCTGATGGCCTTCCTACAATGTAATCACACAGTTCCTAGACTTTCTCAACTCAAGGAGCTCCAGTTTCCACTACATTCCATCTACCAACGCGTACAACCAGGTACTAGATTTCATCCTTACCAGAGCCTATCCCCGTCCTAAATTATACTACCTTTGCTTCCCTTTCTGGTCACAGTCTATTATGGGTCTCTTACCTCTCTCACAGCCCAGCCTGCACTAAGTCTGTTCCCTCCACTCACCCTTACAATGTCCCCTGTGGAAATGCAATCCCTTCTTCAAAGGTTGTCTTTATTTCTATTTATTTGATAATGTCTTTTATGCATGTTTACTTATAAGTTTCTTTTAACCTACTACACCCTCACTACTCAAAGTAAAGTGCATAGAATATTACAGAGTCTAGGGATCCACATCAGTCTCTCTAAATGAGAATCTGTATTTTAACAAGAACTCAGGGCCTTACGAAGACATTAAATTTGAAAACATTGTCTAACCTAAGTAGTTCTCCAGATGTGGTCCTGAGAACACAGCAATAGAAATACAAAATTTCAAGCCTCATATAAACCCTACTAAATCAGAAGTCCTGGACTGTGGCCCAGAACACAGTTTTATAGTAACACATTCTTAGTGGATTCTGATGCACACTGAAATTTGAGATCCTGTCTATACAACTATCAAAACAGAGGGGCTGCCTTATTTATTTTGATATTGCCTGACTGTAAGTAGCACATATTTTTCAATCCTCATTTTCTCACTATGTTATATCTAATCTAATCTAATAAAAGAGTAATATGCTAATTGTGTCACTCCACTACATCCCAAGTCATGCCCACCAGCCAATCAGGGAGACTATATGCAAATTAACCCAACCAAGATAACATCCAGCAGCCACAGAGCTAGAGCAAACAGGAGGCTTCATTGCCCCTACAATGCAGGAAGCTGCCTGGCTAGGCAGGCTGTGGCCTCCAATCAAGGCAACAAAGTTTCAATTATAGAAGATAAATAAACCTCAGATACCTGCATCCAGCCAGCCTCACTGGGAGCTTGGATGGCTGGGGGCTGTGGCAAGCCTGCAAACAGCCATCAGCCCCTCACCCAAGATGGCCCTACCCTCATGAGGTGAGGGTCCCTGCTAGGGGGCTTGGCAAGCCTGAAAACCACTCTCAGCCCCTCACCCAAACTGGCCAGGCACCCCAGCAGGGACCCCCACCTTGATCTGGGACACCCTTCAGAGCAAACCAGCTGACCCCCACCCATGCACCAGGCCTCTACCCTATATAATAAAAGAGTAATATGCAAATTGACCCTAATAGCAGAACCATTGAGAATGACTGGTCACTATGACACACACTGATCACCAAGGGGCAGATGTTCAATGCAGGAGCTGCCCTTGGTGGTCAGTGTACTCCCACAAGGGGGTGGAGGTGGGGGGGGGCTCTGATCAGCCACAAGCCAGGCTGATGGCTGCCAGTACAGCGGTGGTGGTGGGAACCTCTCCTGCCTCCTCAGCAGTGCTAAGGATGTCTCACTGCAGCTTAGGCCTGCTCCTCACTGGCAAGTGGACCTCCCCCACTGGCAAGTGGACATTTCCTCAAGGCTCCCGGGCTGCCAGAGGGATGTCTGACTGCCAGCTTAAGCCCGATCACCCAGGGAACAGGCCTAAGCCAGCAGGTGAACATCTCCTGAGAGGTCCCAGACTGTGAGAGGGCACAAGCCGGGCTGAGGGACCCCCCGCCCCAAGTGCACAAGTTTTTGTGTACCAGGCCTCTAGTATCTCAGGAAATGGCAAGTCCATCTTTACAGTTGTTCAAGCCAAAAACCTTCACACAATTCTTGATTTCTCTCTTTTTCTCTTACCCTATTCCACTGCATCAGCTCTTCTTTCCAAATATCTCCAGAATCTGCTTACTTCTCACTACCCCTGCTGCTGTCATTCCAGTCCAAACCACAAAAATCTTTAGTCTC
>PVJC01033393.1:0-19370 GCA_004026665.1 Murina feae | reverse complement strand
GAATAGAATCACACACATACAAAAAAATTACTTGTCAGTTTCAAATACTTGATATATACCTTATATTTTTGAGGATTCAAGTAGAGAAAAAAAAAGGAGACGTGAAATACAGAAAGTCACAATTTTATGTACTTCTTAAATGATTTTTAAGAGCCAATGCAATCGTCTCTGAGAAAGCACAAGAGCTAAGCGGAAAAAACAGAAAACTTACATCCTATGAAAGTTAAATATTTGTATATAAGATGATGAAGCACAAGAGAGAAATACAGCGTGAGCAATTACTGTAACTTAATATTTTACCTTTTAATATGAAAGTTGATTTATTTTGCAAGGTAATAAGCACACTACTTAAACTTTACCTTTTAAATGAAGAGCATAAACAAATCTGAAAACTAAAGCCCATATTTTTTCTTTGTATTTTTTTTTTAAATTTGGCTCCAGAGTCTGACCTTTTATTATTTATTTATTTATTTATTTTGGAGGAATAATCTACCCACATAATTACATAACAACATATTAGAAAAAAATCCGCTTAACTGATAAAGAATAGGTTCAATTATTAACACGAGGACAGACTAAAAGTTGAGCTGAGGAAAAGAACAGCAATTCTAGACACTCCTGCATTTTTTTTTTTTGGCAAATATTATTTTACAGATATTTTACCCTGAAATTAAAATAATCTGTAATTATCTAGAGGAGGAAAGAAGCATCGATGTTGAGTTCAGATTTATGTATTTTGCCCAATGCTATTTTTTTCTTTCAGAGAATCACATAAAATGTATTATCCAGACTGTTGAAGGGGCTTTGAGGGAAAGGTCCCTGGCGTTTGGAGAGTGTAGAACAGGTGGCCCCCTTTTTACCCCACTCCCCAAAGGCAGGCCATGATTCTTCAGACTGGTGGACTTTCTCAAGGGGAGGGAGTGGCCCCAACACAATGGTGAACAGCATGAGAAGCAGGAAGGTGATGAGGAATATGCTGACCACAGCCAGGTCCCCCCTGGCTCCAGGAGTTCTGCCAGAACTCTTCCTTCCAGAGGCTCCTCTGGTCTGTTATCTGACTCTGCTGTGAATACTCCAGAGTCATGACAGGGTGGATGGGGCGGGCCTTTGAGGCCCACACTCTGAGGGATGAGCTGGAGAGGCCATCGGTGATCAGAGCTGTGCTGACTCAGAGAAGCTGCATATAAAAAATCAAATATGAAAAATATTTCCTTAGTAATTTTATGATTGTAAGATAATTAATTATACTAAGCAAATGATAATCATACTTGAAATAATTAGCCATGATTTTATCCTTAATATGTAATCTCCATGGTGTCATTCACCTCAAAAGTCATCAAATATGGATATTAGTCACATGCTGGTTCTGCTAACTCTGACATTCACAGGAATAATTGTATAATCTATATATATTAACTTTGATTTGAATTGAAGTATATGAATTTATATTTATTTTTAAGGTTACAATATCGATTAATGACCAAAAGAGAGGGTCTCCATTTGTTTCAAGCTTGTCTAAATGTATTTTTTTACTCTTTTATATGAAAAATTTTGTAAACTATAAACTGCATTCTGTCTTGATCTTCTCTAAAAAAACTTCAAATGTAATATCCCTCCCAAATTCTAATATTAAGAATCTTGATGAAAGTTAATTGCTATAAATGTACTATTTCCAAGTGTTTGTGTGTGAGAAAGAAAATGTTGGTTTTGCTTCTCACTTGTTATCTGTTGTAAGAATTTAACAATTATGAAAAATTTCTATTAAATTTTTATTTTAGGATAAATATTACCCTATATAATAAAAGCCTAATATGCTAAGTATTGGTCATCCAGTCATCTGTTCAACCAATCAAAGTGTGACATGCTAAGGTTGCTCAACTACTCGCTAGGACATGCACTGACCACCAGGGGGCAGACACTGGACCAGTAGGTTAGCTTGCTGCTGGGATCTGGCTGATCAGGACTGAGTGAGATGGGCTGGACATGCCTTGGAGCCTCCTGTGGTTCCTCCCAAACTGGCCAACCTCCCGTGTTCCTTCCCAGCCCCGATCATGCACCAGTGGGGTCCCTCAGCCTGGCCTGCCCCTCTCACAATTTGGGACCCCTTGGGGGATGCTGGAGAGCTGGTTTTGGCCCGATCCCACAGGCCTGGCCAGAGGATCCCACTGGTGCACAAGTTTGTGCACCAGGCCTCTAGTATAAGTATAAATGAATAACATAAGTAAATATAAATTTTGCTATACAATACACCAAACACAGCTGTTGTTCTTAGGATCCACGCAGTTTTAAGAACTTTGAAGTCACCAGTTTGGCAGAAAAATAAAGTATTTTAAGGTGAGAGCAACAGAGAACCACCAAGATCTTGGCCTATAGAGTGTTCATTGATGTAGTTATATATCTATGCTTTTGAAGCCCAGTGCTATATATTTATGATTTCAGCAAAATGCAGAGCCATTAAATTATTGGTTTTGTCTAGTCTGATTATTCATTTTTTAAAATTATGTTTTATTGCTTAAAGTATGTATGATTAACAGATTGCAAACAAAACCTGAAATTTAAATTTAGTTATAGATAACATAATCTTAACTAATAAAAGTGTAATATTAAAATTAACCGTTTCTCCGGGATGGGGTAAGCCACGCCCACCAGCCAATCAGAGCTGCGGTATGCAAATTAGCCCAGCCAAGATGGCGGAGGCCGCAGCCCCGGTGTGCGGCTTCTCTGGGGCTTCGGCCTCCGCCATCTTGGCAGCCTCCGTCCTGGGAAGGCATCTGGCGCCTTGGGCCTGTGGATGCCTTCCCAGGAGGGAGCCTGCAGGGGGTGGGGTGCGGACCCAGGCGGCCGGACCCTGAGGCCCCCGCCCGGGAGGCCATGGGGTGGCCAGCACCACCCCACCATCGGCTTCCCAGGCGGGTGGCCCGGAGGGTCAATGGGAGCTGTGGGCAGCCTGAAAACTGCCCCCAGCCCCTCACCCAGGCTTGCTACACCCCCTGGGGTGAGAGTCTCCACTGGGGAGCTTGGCCAGCCTGCAAACAGACATTGGCCCCTCACCCAGGCTGGCCAGGCACACCAGCAGGTGGACATCCCCAGAGGGGTCCCAGACTGGGAGAGGGCACAGGCTGGGCTGAGGGACCTCCCCCCGCCCCCTAGTGCACAAATTTTTGTGCACCGGGCCCCTAGTATCTCTATAATGCTAATGATATGTGAATTGTAAATATATGACTATTATACTGTTTAATTAGTCACAGTAAGTCAACTTTATCATTGTTTATAATAGTAAATTTCCAGATGAATTTCTTTGACTTATTGGACTTTTGGTATATCTATACCAATTTATCTTTTTGGTTTTAAAATTAATCTCCAAAGTTGAAGAATATTTATAGCTATTAATTTATTATATTAGTAAAATATGTATAATTTAACCTATATATATTTACATGTGTATGATTATAAGTAATATTTTTAATTAGGGCACTTAGTATTAGAAAACTAACACTAAGTGACCTAATGTTTGATGCTGTGTAGATAGGAAGAATATATATCTAGGACTTTTGACATCTGCTTTCAATTGGGTACTCTTTATTCTATTTAATGGAGCTACTCCTAGCTTATAACTATACTTGTTTAAATGATGTCATATATATAATTCATATATATATATAAATATATATAATTTTATATTTATATATATAAAATTCTCTTTATGCTGTGATTTTATATAGACTACTTAAATTACTGTTAAGATAAGCTTTTTATAAAGTAATATTTTTCTGCAGGAACTGGTTAAATTATAAAGGTTTTTGTTGTTCTTTTCCATAATATATGTATAGTGTGCGAGGAAAATATATAGAACATATATAGTTCTAATGTAAGTTTTTCAAAAAGATAGTATATTAATGAATTGTTGGTTGAAATCTCTTGGAGGAGTTTTCTAGTAGTAATTCAGAACATGAATTGAATCAGGAACTCCTTAGTGGAAAAAAATTAAAGCTCACTGGTGACTCGCTGGTGTAAGAAAACCAAAATAAGAAGATGTTTTAACATTTGATTGTCATTATGAAGCTTATCTGTGAAATTAGGATTGACTTCCAGCATTGGAATACAATCAGCGATTCTTGTTATGTCTTTACAGCCAAGTGTGTGAGGTAGATTTTTCCTCATTACCCTCTATTTCTATCACAGCATTTCAGCACTTTACCCAACCTGTAATCTAACCTCAATCTCTCTCTCTCCCTCCACCCATCCATTTCTCCCCTGTGTGTAATAACTATACGTGTTTTACTTTTCTTATTAATTAAGAGCTAAATAAACATTTGCTGAATAAATAAACACAGACTGTGTGATTATTGTGAAACATTTTACCAAGAAGAATATTATTATGGAGCAGATGCTTCTACTGTTTCAGAATTGGTCGTTTTGAATAAATGATTTACTTTTAAAATTATGTGACCACAAAACTCTATATTAGATCATTTCTAGTCGTTCTTTCTTAGCAAATATCTTTATATAAGAAAAGCAAACAATAATAGAAAATCTCAATATAAGTAATTGTACCTATTTGATAAAAAACTAATAAATAGAATTAAGGACAAGTGATTTGTTAATTTTAAAAAAATTGAACGGAATGGAAAGCAGATTGTTTTAATTGTGGTCTAATTTTTAAAATTTCAAACTAAATAGATGAAAATTATTTTAAGAGTAATATTTTTATCCCATTATCGTTTCAATCTTTAGATAAGACATTTGCTCCAGTTTTTTGTTTGTTTGTTTGACATTTCAGAAACGTTGAAAATAAATTTCTACCTTAGCTATTCCACAAAAGTGACACTTGCAAAGTCAGCCAATAGAGGGCGCTAACCATGGCGCCTGCTCTAACACAGGCAAGTCTCCTTAAAGCTTGAGCTTTTTTTGTAATGGATTTAGTCAGCCTTTACTGAGTGTCCTAATAACCTCGGTGTAATGCATATCTTAAATGAGCAGTCGTAGAATGTGTTCTAAAACTCATCAAGTTTTATTGGGAGCCTGATAGGTTTTATTTCCAGCTGCACAGGTACAGTGAATCATAGAAGCAGCATAGGAAAAAGTTCAATGAGGATTCAACCTTGAATGTTTCTACTCAGTGAAAGTCCCAATTAGGAGTAAGACACATATATTAGATTTACACTGCGTCTTTTCTTCATAAAACCTAAGGTAATATATATATATATCCAACTAAAACAAACAACATCCTTGAGAAGGTTAATCATAACCCTAGACAGAAAGGTAAAGTTCAAGAAACTGACTTGCTTAAATTAGGCTAATGGGGAAAAGTCAGGGGACTTTACGAGCTATTATTATGGGGGAAAGAAAGAAACTAATGTGGTTTAATAAAGATTCAGGAAAGAATGTGGAGTTGCAGAGTTACAGAATCTTGAAAGGGTTTTCATAATGTCATTGTGTGATTACCCCTGCTCTAAGCACGATGCACTCTCATCCTATAATATATATGAGAATAAAACAGATTTTAAATGTCCTTCCAAGGAATATATATATATATATATATATATATATATATATATATATATATATATATAATTTTGCCCAAAAGTGTATCACTTTTTATTACAAAGGAACACATTATTATAAAATTTGGAAACTAATTTAGAAACTATTTGCTTAATTCTGGACAAATGATTAACTCAATTTAAAATAAAGTAGACCAACTCACTTAAAATGAGATTTTACAATTTGAACATTTTAAGTGCCTTATTCCTGAATTATGTCTCAATATTTATCACTCTATAGAAAACTCATGTGTACATTTCATTTGCATATATTATATTTTCTTTCTAGTTCAGGGATTTTAAAGCAAAAGTACACATTTTTAAAAATATATATATTATATTGATTTTTCACAGAGAAGAAGAGACAGGGTTAGAGAGTTAGAAACATCGATGAGAGAGAAACATCGATCAGCTGCCTCCTGCACACTCCCTACTGGGGATGTGCCCACAACCAAGGTACATGCCCTTGACCAGAATTGAACCTGGGACTCTTGAGTTCGCAGGCGGACGCTTTAACCACTGAGCCAAACTGGTTAGGGCAAAAGTACACACTTTTAAAATATAATCCTCATATTGTTTTCTCTGAAAGTTTGGTTCACATCAAACATAATCAAACATGTTGGTATTCTAGATTTCATTCATTCATTTTTGTTTTTGAAAGGAATTTTTAGACAGTTCCTCTTTCCTTTAAGCCACTAGGATTGAGAGGTTAGACGTAATGAAAGATTGGCAAGGTTTAAAGTAGCCCCAGCTTTCTCAGTTCTCATGATGCTACTCAGCTATAAGTACAGAAATTAGTGGTGGTTGAGAAGGAAATTATAAGGACCACTCTCCCTTATATAAATGCAAACTAGCGAAATAAAACAGCATGCCTGTGGTTTATTTATTTATTTATTTGCCCTATCAAAAACAAAATTCTTTTCCTCCTGGATGCAGTAAGTTAGGAGCAGGAGGAAATCGGGGCACAGAAATGGAAAAGGAGAGCTCGAACCTGTCTTAAGAGCATGTTTTTTTGAAGCTGTATGAGCTGTGCCACAAATCCTGCTTCTGCCAACGACTCCCCTGGCAAACCGCAGGCATTTTCTGGGCCTCAGCTTCCTGTATTGTTAAAAAGAAATAATGACAATACCACCCTCTTTGGGTTGTTGTAAAATGTGATATGTAATCATCTGTAGCTTTAGATTCCAGCTAATGACTGCTATGTTCTTCTTCATTCTTTTCTATTTAAACTTTTAATGCAAAGTTAGCATGCACCTGTGCTCTAAGGAACTGGATTTGCTCTGTTTTTGGCAAGGAATGCTCTAAATAACACAGTTTTTATTACCTTGTTAGAACTTGCAAAGTGAAGAACGGGAAGCATTCTCTCAGTTTAGGGTAGTCCTGTTTAGGTGTGCTGAAACTGATGTCCTTTTCATATTTGATTTTTAAAACGTCAGTTGACTAAAGCCTACATGTTAATTTCCAGGCAATATGGTCAGGAGAGGTTTGAATTAGCTAAACTACACTCCCACACTTGGGCATATCCTCATTTGGCTAGGCAGAAACGGCCGGGGACTAAAATACACATCTGAGATAAATACATTTACGCTGGCTTACCAGGTGCCACAGGATAGATAATTCTCTCTATAGCTTTAATGGGTACTTGGATTAACTAATTACCCCACCTGGTCTCGTGTTTACAAAGTGGGCTGGTTTTACTCACTAGTTTCTCCCTAGTGTTCATTAAGATAGCATTATCACATTCAGTACCATTCCATTATTGTCATGGGACAAATCTTATAAACAGAGCATTAGCAAACCACAGTCACTGGCTAACTTATTTAATTCTCACTTTGAGATTTTCACTGGTTCTTAAAGTTTATTATAATGGACTTTTCCTAACATGGTTGAGCATCGTACCAGTGGCTATAGGGAAAAAGGGATAGTGAGGAGGAACACTAGGACACAGATCTTGTCCCTGGAAGACCAGATTTTTTTTAATTGTAGGGGAAATAATGTTGGTCTTTTAAGAGGTAATAAGCAGTTACTATATTTGCACAATAATACGCAAGAAAATTGTTGAGATACTAAAATAGACGAACATGATCAAAGGGTACGAGGTGTCCTGGAAGACGTGTCCATTTAATTTTTGAGTTAAAAATAAATCACTGTGAACAGAGAGTTGAACACAAAGCCACAGAGACAGCCCTTAAGACAGACCCCACTTTATTGGGGTTAAAGGGTACTCGGAAGAGATAAAGGAGTCGGCATCATGGGGTCATTGCCCTAAGGCCTGAACTTTCTTACCCTGGAAGAAGTGATTCATATGGGGTTTAAAAGAGAAAGGAAAAAGATTTTTCCACACAAAAGAGGGGAAAAGGAACCAAGTAAGTTTGAAGGAACTCTTAATAAGCGCCATCTAGAGTATCTTGCAGCGTTTATCATTGCCTTGTGAGGCTGGTGAGGCTTCATGAAGTCCAGGAGGTGGTGTTGTTCGTCACCTTAGGCTTAG
Organism: Murina feae; assembly: GCA_004026665.1. NCBI lineage: Eukaryota > Metazoa > Chordata > Mammalia > Chiroptera > Vespertilionidae > Murina > Murina feae. Next base: position 11,336 of record PVJC01033393.1, on the reverse strand, counting down.
AGGAGCACACGCTCCTGTAAAACAGCATGTGCCGTCAGGGGATGGGGAACGGTCTACATGGGCTGAAATGTTCCCAAATCATAGTCTCCTGTCTACACTTTTAGGAAACGTAATGACGGGAACAGCATGCCGATGGACCACAAAGTTCATGCTTAGGGAGGCTTACCCTTCTCTGTGTCTGTGAATTTAGTGATGCTCGGACTTAAAGTAGAAGAAGAAATGGGGGACAATGTATTACAGAACTTTTATCCAAATCAAGATGATGACTTACATATTCAGTAGAAGCTTGTTACTTGGTTTAAAACCTACTTTATGTGTTCAGTTAAGCAGAGTTTTCAACATGATATTTTTTAAAAAAATTATCATTGGAAAGATCTATAAGGACATAGTCAGTTGGAGCTAGTGTCTGTTGTTTAATTGAACACTCAATTTACATGAAGGAGAGGGAACAGCAGAAGAGAGTGGTGGAGTGGGAATATGTATAGTAGCCATATGTAAAAACAAAATAAATTGTGATGTAATTGAAAAAAAAAAAAACAGTATGAACCTGAAAGAGTGAGACAACTTTTTCAAAAACAAAAAAAAATGTTATTCAGTTTTGAAAAGTACAAACTAATAGACCTGAAAAAAAAAAAAGATCTGAGGCACATCACCTGGAAACGCAGGCTGCGAAGCCCTGATGTCAAACAAATGCCACTGTGCCTCCCGACCAGCGCGCCTCCCAGCAAGTGTCCGCAGGTGCTTCCTTGTTTAAATTTGCCTACGGATAGGTTATTAAAGTCACTGCACATCAGGGCATGTCTTTCTCATGGCACACATCAAACTACACACAAGCAAAGGCAAGGATAAGGGCAAGAACACACAGGGGGCAGAGAGGAGGCTCTGAGAATGGCGTGCTGACAGTGAAGTGTGGGTCTAAAGAGTCACATTGGATTTAAAACTAAATTTGATTCTTAAAAAAATGCTTTGATGCTTTCCTCTAAATAAGTGTGTTTGTACGGTAACCTGAGCATGTAAAACTGTGAATGACTTGGTTGAACTGTACGAATGTCTTCTGCTTTTAGTAAGCTGCAGAATTTGCTCATAATTTATGTTGAATGATCATTTCTTTCAGATGCCCAGGGCCAGCTCCAGTTCTGCCTGATGTTCTGACTAATCATTCATCAGCCCTTCTTTCATTTCAAAACCTTTTGTTTGTATGGTCAAATGTGTGTGTGCGTGTGTGTGTGTGTAATCCTTATTCAGGTCATTCTCACCTCTAGCATCTCTGATGCTTGGCTTGAGCAATAAAATAATATTCTTCTGATTTTCTTGTGGGTTTTTTAAAAAATATTTCATCTCTAAGTCTTTCAAAGGGTACTTTTAAACTTACAGGGGCAGGCAAAGGGCAACAAACCAGGTGATTGTAAATGCCTTCTCCTTTGCTGTAGTTTCTAGAAAATTTATTCAATAATCTACATTCTACATAATTTTCCAGGGCACACAGGCAGCAAATACTACATAAGAGTTTATTTCTTGGCTACAAACCACATTTCTCCATTTAGAGCTTGCGCTCTTACCTTCTTCTGCCCTCCAATTTTCAATAAATTTTGATCAGTGGCTCACAGATCCCTGACAGCTTGTAAATTGCTTGAAAATTCTCTGTGCTATATATGAACACCAAATATGAATACTAAGTAATGCTGTTTCTAGAGTGCCTTTAAAACTCTCATAGTCAGCATCCAGTTGCATTAATAATTATGTAAGGTGCTTATTGATTTATAGAAACTTAAATAAATATGGAGCACTATCTGAATTAAAAAAGGGTCCCTGGGAATACTCGACTTTCTCATGTGGTGCTTAATAATGGTTGAAGAGGTAAGCTGAATAGTAAGGTCTCTTGAGTTTTTAAGCAGACCTGTGAAAATATGCTTAGCATACAGAAAGAAATAACCTTGTAAGATATTATAACTAAACTCCCAACACGTGTGTGCTTCTATATTCTCACACTTTAACATAATTCTAGGTTGTTTAGTCACTAGTATTAATAAACACAGAGACAAATTTCATAACAAGTGAGATTCTAGGTCACTGAATTCTCAAAGAAGACTAAAGAAAAAAATTAGGGGCAATATTAACAGAAAAAAAATCTGTTACGCTATTTTTTTTCCAAGAAGAAGGAAATTATTTGGGTAATTTTATATACTAGTAGTGAAGACATTGCCTTCATGCAGATAGCATAAATATATAACAATCAAAAGAATACAGTATTCCATATTTTTGAAAAACTTCAACAAATTATTGAGAAATTGTTTAGGTTTACTTATGGGCTTCAAAAATTAAAAATGTGGGTATTAAGCTGTATTACAAAGCCACTGTTTTCAAAATTGCTTGCTACTGGCACAAGAACCAACATATAGACCAATGGAACAGAACATAGAACCCAGAAATAGACTCAAGCCTTTATGCTCAATTAATATTTGAGAAAGGAAGCAAGAGCATACAATGGAGTCAAGACAGTCTCTTCAATAAATAGTGTTGGGAAAATTGACCAGATGCATGAAAAAAATGAAACTAGACCACCAACTTACACCATACATAAAAATAAACTCAAAATGGATAAAGAACTTAAATGTAAAATGGGAAATAACAAAATTCTTAGAAGAATCCATTGACAGCAAATATCAGACATATGTCACAGCAATATCTTTACCAATACAGCTCCTAGGACAATGAAAACTAAGGAGAAAATAAACAACTTGGACTACATCAAAATAAAAAGCTTCTGCACAGCAAAAGAAACCATCAATAAAACAACAAGAAAGCCCACTGCATGGGAGTACATATTTGCCAACGTTATACCCGATAAGAGTTTAATCTTTGAAATTTATAGGAAACTCACACAACTTAACAAAAGGAAGATAAACAATCCAATCAAAAAATGGGCAAAGGACCTAAATAGACACTTCTAGACAAAGGACATACAGAAGGCCAAGAGACATATGAAAACATGCTCAAAGTCACTAATCATCTGAGAGATGCAAATCAAAACAACAATGAGGTACCATCTCACACCTGTCAGAATGGTTATCATCAACAAATCAACAAACAACAAGTATTGGCTTGGATGTGGAGCAAAAGAAACCCTCATGCTCTGCTTGTACGAATGCAGCCACTGTGGAAAACAGTATGGAGTTTCTTTAAAAAATTAAAAATGAAACTCACATTTGACCCAATAATTTCATTTCTAGGAATATATTCAAGAAATCAGAAACACCATTCAGTAAAGACATATGCACCCCTATGTTTCTAGCAGCACAATTTACAATAGCTAAGATTTGGAAACAGCCTAAGTGCCCATCAGCAGATGAGTAGATTAAAAAACAGTGGTACATCTGCACAATGGAATACTACGCTGCTGTAAAAAAGAAAGAACTCTTAACATTTGCAACAGCATGGATGGACCTAGAGAGCATTATGCTAAGCGAAGTAAGCCAGTCAGAGAAAGATAAATACCACATGATCTCATTCATTTGTAGAATGTAATGAACAACATAAGCTGAAGAACAAAACATAGATCCAGAGACACAGAAAAGACCGTCAAATCTCAGAGGGAAGGCAGGGGCGGGTATGAGGGTAAGAGATAAATCTAAGGACTTGTATGCATGCATATAAGCATAACCAGTGAAGACAGACAGTAGATGGGTGAGGGCATATCCTGAGGGTTGGGAGCAGCCAGGGAGAGGTCAATGGGGGGGGGAAAGGAGATATATGTAATACTTTAAACAATAAAGAATCTAAGTTAAAAAATTAGATATGTGGAAAATATCCACAATATTGTGTCTACCTCTATCCATATTTAGCACCTACACTGGTATGCGTATGCTCCTGGCCTGCCCTTGTGTCCATTATGAGCTTAGTCCTTTCGCACCCTATCTCTGGAGGTGACCTGTGTGCATAGTGCTCACAGATAGTAGAAGAAAACCACAAACCCTGAACACCTCAGTGTAGCAAACCCTGCAACAGAATGGAGGACATCTGTGCAAAGACTCATGTGCAGGTAAACTTGATTCTTGTTTTTAGAGAAGAGAATGAATGCGTGGGATCTTTTTTATAGGCATTAACATAGTTTAAAAATGGCATTAGACGCTGACTAGTATTGGGCTCTTATATAGCTGCAGTTTATGGTTAGGCGATGCTCTGGGGAAACCTAAGATTCATTGGGAAACTTGTTGATTTATTTAATTATTTCACTGAAAATTTAATAAAAAACACACTTAATGTTAGAGAAATCTACATTATTAACGTGTAATGTGAATACCAGCCTTGTCCTCAAATACTAGCATTAGCCAAATAGACCTTCATATTTCTTCAAACTGAATATATCAACTCCAAATATGTCCCAAAATTATCTTAGGAAAATATGTTACACCTTAGAGACATACATGTGTTTTTAATGACACTCTAGTACATATGATAACACACAAAGATAGTCTCTTTGCCTAGGTGAGAACTACATTAAAATCACACAATTTTATTATATAAATATTGACAATATAATAATTTAAATGTACGTGGATACTTCTCAGGCATTAAGAGAAAAAATGTAAATAACAAAGCAACAATCTTGTTATTTCATTGAATAATTTTCTCTGTAACAGATACCAGACTAAGCAATGTATGTATCTTGTTTTATTTAAACATCAAAATAGCCTAATATAGGTGTTATTATAATCTTCATATTAAAAATAAGTCTTTAAAGAAAGCTAAGAAAAAGGTATACAATTTGACCAAGATCATAAACTATAAAATGGTAGAACCATGTTTCCTGGCTAAATGCTCATGTTCTCAATGTGAGGTCAACAAAGTCTTTGTGTAAAGGAGCAAATAATAACAATTTTAGGCATTGGGGCTTGTATTACCTTTGTAATAAACTACTCAGCTTTGTTGCACTCAACTCTAATCCATGGTGAAGGTTAAGTTTAGAATTAACTGAGTCAAGTATGAATGCAGATATCGACAATATGTACTAGTAAATTAATGGCCATGGCTGTGTTCTAATACAGCTTAATTATAAAAAAAGATGCCATCAGTTTGGCTGGGGACCACAGTTTGCCAACCCTCTTATAAATCATTGTGCCATATGTATTTCACTTTATACTATACGAAGAAAGTTATTAAACTATGTCATCAGAGAATCCACATTCTTAAACATACTAGTGGTTTATTTACTTAACACCATGCCATAATTATTTTAAATGTTAATGCCAATTAAAATTATTTTATATAATAGCATATTCCAAAGTATTAAGGTAGTAGGTTTATATCTGATCAGCCACATCTGATCTCACACAAGTTAACATTTGAAAAGGTAGCAATGTGATATATTAGAGCAGTTATCCTTTTTTAAATCTAAAACAATGTGTTATATAAACTAGACCCATAAATCCTAAGCTGTTATATATGTTAACAAGTTTTGTTTGTGTAATTTTTATTGTTACTAGTTGATTACTTATTTTAAAATTTCTTTAGTGTTAAACATTTAAGGAGTAATAAAACTTACATTATGGCTTTAGCTTTGTGCAAAGGGACTTGAAGATTATTCAGAGAAATTTTAAGTGTGAAATCAAAACCTTATTGCATTGTAGAGTAGCACAACATCGGAAATTGGAGCATATGTAATTAATTTGTATTGTTGTTGCTATAATTATCTACATTATGTCTGACAAGATCAAACTGAGCTACAAAGAAATAAGTGAGCTACCAAAAACAATTGCATATTTAAGTACATCGTTTTGTCATAACAAATCCTGGCCACACACAGTATCTTAAAAATTGCACATCAGGCCAAATAAATAAATAAACCAATAAAACCTAAAGGCCACAAATACATGAAGTTATGTATAAGAAAAAGAAAAAAATATATACTTTGAATGTTTGACCCCAAATCATCTTGTTAGTTTCCAAGTGAAGAAGGAAAGGTCTCATGCCTGAGCATGTTTCTTCTAATCACAGCGCATTTAGAGCTGACAAACAAGTGTCCTTGTCCAACTGCAAAAGGGATAGAGCCGCCTCTGATGCCACTCACATTAATATTTGGTAAAGTAGCAATGTAATATGTCAGAGCAGTTATGTTTCCTAACTAAAACAGGGGCCATAAGCCCGACACCCTCAGGGAATAAAGTGGGCAGGCAGGTCGTGAGCTGCCTTTAACCTAAGAAGTGAAATATGTCTTCGCCTCACATTCATTGGTCAGATCAATTTGGCAGGCTACACACGGCTTCACGGGAAATGTTTGCAATCTAGTGACATGGCTAAAAACGAAGGTCCAGACCCTGGTAAACAATGCTAAAAACTACCACCATGACACCTGTCTTCCTGAGGTGGTTTACTGTGTGCAGGGAGGGTGGTAAGAACTGTAAAAGTATAAAAGGTAATTAATGTGGCACCAGCTCTTCCAGAAACAAAATTTGAGAGAAGTTATGAACTGAGACATGCATGAGGTCAGATGGAAGCTAAGATGTGATGACATAGCAGTATATTTACAACGCTGTGTGCACTTGATTACGCATATACTAATCACCTCGAAGTCTCAGAGAAGATTTTAGGAAAGGTTAGTCTGATGAGATAATTTTAAAATTATATGTAGGAACTCAGCATGGGATATTTGAAAGGGAAGAGGTCTTTTCAACATGGAAAGGGGAGGTGGCAAATAGTTGCTTTTGGCTGCAACATGTGGTAAATGAGATAATGGACATGAGCCTTTGGCCACATACCAGAGGTAAGTGATGGTAATCATCATGCAATGGAGCTCCCTCTCATCAAGTATCTCCTCTTACAACATAAAGCCATTCAGGAAAATACAGTTTGTTTATTTTTTTAAGTAACAGCTTCCAGGTCATTTATATGCACATCAGTGTCCAGTATTGATAGATGTATGACCTTAGGCTAGTTAAATATCTGCTCTGAGCTTTATGTTTCCTTCTTGAGTGCTAGAAATATTAAAATACTTTGTTAATGGAGGTGAAGAGAGGATTGTGTGAAAATACTAAGTTATTTCTATTGTGTTTGCCATGTAATAAGCATTTCATAAATGATAGCTATAATCATTGATGCAAGGAGAAACATATACTTTGCTACCACTTACAGTACTGTGCACTTCTTAATGTAAATACTACCTAATTTTCTATGACTAATTATAAAAAAGTTAGCCTTCTATTGAAGTTTTATAATACTGTCCTATAATATTTTTGTCATTATTCCACTTGCTCTTTTCCTTACTTTACTTGAGTGAATGAGTGGAGGGCAAGATTTATATTTACCAGTTTTTTATTTATGTTTTTAAATATATTTTATTGATTTTTTCACAGAGAGGAAGGGAGAGGGGTAGAGAGTTAGAAACATCGATGAGAGAGAAACATCGATCAGCTGCCTCCTGCACACCCCCCACTGGGGACGTGCCGGCAACCAAGGTACATGCCCTTGACTGGAATCAAACCTGGGACCCTTCAGCCCGCAGGCCAACACTCCATCCACTGAGCAAAACCGGTTAGGGCTATTTACCAGTTTTTTAAACAGTAAGTTAAAACATGAGACTTTCATTGTAATAATTCGATTTTATTTTATACAAAAAATAAAATCAGCCATATCTATAGGCATGCATGAAAGGCAATGTTAAGGAAAATAGGGTCTCTCTCATTGCATTTGGTAGTTTTTATTGGGCCATTTACATTCCCAGTTCTGAATTATTGCAGGACTTCATCAGCTGGTGGTGCCTGCCTCTTTCCAGCTACCTATGCAAAATGCAGATACAGCTTACAGAGAGCTGCAGTCTTGAGTGCTATCCCAAACAGCTGGGCTTACTGGAGCTAACCTGACGGTCAGAGAGAATTCAGATAGTAGAGTACACTGACATTTACCGATTCCACTCTGTGAACTTCCTGCTTGAATTGAACTAGAAAAAAAGACAATAAAGCTTTATCCGTACTGATATATACGTAGCCTGTGGATCTTAAAACATTAAGTAACTTTCCTGGTTTTGTGCAATAACCAACAAAGTTAAATTCAGCTTCTAGGGCCCTTCCTCTTCCTACTCCAACAGAGCTCCCATTTCCTGGCCTCCAAAATAACTTTCTCTCAGACCCTTACCTGTGCACAATATTATTCATTTTAAGATATATATTTTTAATTAAAATGGAACATCATACACCAAAAGGGTGTAAGTCACTAGGAAGCTTTTGCTCTTTCTACTCTAAGTGTAAAATAATTGGTCAGACCTACTTGCATGATGTTGTTCTTGGGTAGGAGAGCCTTGTGAACATCTTGGGTTGACAGAGAGCAGAAATACAAGCTGTTAATCCTAAAGCATATGCTTCCAGGTTTCTCTTCAATAACTTGAATTTTTTACTTTGATAGCACTGAAAGTCTATGACCTTGCGCTAACCCAGTCCTATTCACTCGGGCACCATCCATTGGCTGGTCAATATGCATGAGCCTGGGGAAATTAAAATAGCAACTTACGCTATTTTAATTTACTCTAGCCCTTGCGGTGATTCCGTTTCATTCTAATATATACCCAGGTTTTGATTCCTTTACCTTGAACTAGACTTCAGCATAGATTTCTAGTTCTACAATTTTAATTCTCAATGCATGTTCTCACTGTGTAAATATACACTCACCATGTAAATAGGTTTTAGTTGTTCCCTGCTTCCATTGCTAGCCCCCTAAATTGAAAAACTATATCACCGAGAATAAAATCAGTGTTCCTGCCTGCCTACACAATGCCTTCATAGCATCTAACTCTTCTCCATCAGTAGTTAAAGATCCCAGGACATATACAGAAATCATCTGATGTAGGGTTTTCTCTTCCAACTATCTTCTCTAAATAGCGTATTGCTTGCTCTCTCCTAACACACACACATCACACATCAAAAAGGAGTCAAATGTATTTTGTTTAGAAAAGGCAGTCAGATTGTCAAAGATGTCATAGATCTATAAAAATCAGACCTAAAATGTATATCATAAATAACCCACTGACTAATCCCTGGTGTCCCAGTGTCCTCTGGGGTCCAACTCTTTTCTTGTTGATACCTAGTGATGGCTGTAGATAGTCTGCTTGGATATCTTTTTTTTATTATTTAAAAAAATCATAGAAAGTTCTACAGAAAACTTTGATCTGATAGTCAAGGATTTTATTTATGAACTACATGATTACAAAATAACGGCTGTCAATGCTGGTTAACTTCAAATCATTGACTTAGATTTTGTTCATTAGTTTTACTTTTCTCTGATCCAAGCAAGCATTTAAAATCATTGGCTTCAATGCACATTTTCCCTCTTCCCACTACCCACGTACTGTACCTCCACTTCCCTCTGTGTGTATGTATGTGTTGATGTATGTGTGTTTGTGTTTATGTGTGCATAGATATAAAACATTTTCATAGCAAGGAAGAAATGTGAAAATATCATTAATGGCACATGAGTCCTTTAAAACAAAACAAAACCGTGGAAAAGTTTTCCCCAGTATTGTCAGGAATCTTTATTCAGCTAAACATTTGAATGCAGTTGTAAATGTCCATGGCATTTAAAACACATTTAATTTCCGAAACCATATTGTGAGTTCAATTTCAAACTTTACCCAGATGCATTGTAAATATTCTGTTGGAGAAAGTTTGCTCATGAAGACATCTGTTAAAATGGTGAGAAAAGTTTAGAAATAACTTTAGAATTTTCCCAATAAAGCCTTTTCTTGGCATTCTTCTGAGCAAATGTTGCCACAAAACACACTAAGAAAACACTGGCATAAGCATTCCAATATAAAAAGACCAATGGTCTCTAAAGTTTTGCAATTACCTTGTCTATATCAGATGCCACCAACATAAATTAAGCGACTGCATTTTGGAAGACTGCCTAAGTCCATTTAGCTGATATAATAAAATGCCATAAGCTGTGTGGCTTGTGAACAACAATTCTGGAAGCTGAGAAGAATAAGATTAAGGTGTGAGCATATTCTGTGCCTAGGAAGGTTCCAACACCTAGTTTAAAGACAATTATCTTCCCCTCTCTTCTCATGGCAGAAAAGCCCAGGGAACATTCTGGTGTCTCTTTGATATGGACACCAATCTCATTTATGAATCCCATTTACCCTCATGACCTAATCCTCTCCCACAGGCCCCAGGACCAAATACCATCACTTTGGGGATTAGGTTTCAGCATATGAATTTCGAGGGGGACAAAAACATTCCATCTATAGCAAAGATCTGTGGCAGATGCTTTGGTCAATATATTTTTTCATAACAAAGTTTATTCTAGTGCTTTAGTATATCATATTGTATATCATATTTAGTATATCAAATAGCTTGCAATACTCAGATCTAGAAGATTTAGCATCTCAATCTGTAACTCACTACCTCTCAAGTCTTATAATCCCTTAATCTTTTTGATTCCTGATATTCTCTCTGACAAATTCGTGTGTGTGTGTGTGTGTGTGTGTGTGTGTGTTTGAGTGATGGGATATGGTTGTCTTACACTCACTCTTTTACGTTCCTTGCCATCTCTTCATCAAGCTACACAATTCTTTCCTGGGGAAGAGAAAAGAGACACTTGACATGTGAAACCCATCCCCAATTCCTCATCTCTCTTGAGAGCTGGATTGAAAGCAGAGAGCATATACTCTGCACTGCTTTCTGCAATGGGGGCAATGGCTATGGTCCCTGGCATGGGTAAGTGTAATTCTGGGGCTCAGTTTTATGAAACCCAATGGGACAAAGACATGAGCCTTATTCTTCAAGAATCATATGTTTTAGTTATAAAGTTGATAGTTTTCATCGGCTAATCTGCATCTCTCAACCAGCATAGAACTTAAAAGGGGAAGATGGTGCTATTTACCAGACCATCTATAACACTCCTAACTGGTAAAGAATATAGTATTAGTTACTTTTTAAGATTATTATAAATATTTAACTGTCTAATGCAATAATGAATCAAGGCACGTAGAAAACAAGTATATAGTATGATACAAGCCAATAAAAGATGCTAAAAATTATGATCTTTACACTGTAAATCCATTGAGGCTCCCAATAACAATTATAAATTTTACTCATGAAAGCATGGAACAGACTGAGGAATCTCAGAGGGAAGTGGGGTGGGGAGGGGGACGAGGGGGGGACGGGAAGAGATTAACCAAAGAACTTATATGTACACTAGAGGCCTCGTGCATGAAATACATGCACAGGTGGGGTCCCCAGGCATGGCTGGCAATCAGGGATGATCAGGTTCCCTGCCTCCCTGCCTCACCCCCTCGCCTCCTGCATTTGCCACCACCCACCCCAGTTCCCTTTCCCAGCTTGGGACCTGGC
>PVJC01033392.1:0-19336 GCA_004026665.1 Murina feae | reverse complement strand
ATAATTTCCAAGATATATTATTAAGTGGAAAAAGCAAAGTACAAAGGCCCATACATAGAATGCCAAAATTTTCATAATAAAGAAGAGAAAATAAGGAAATATGCATCTGTTTTCTTATCATTACAAAAAGTAAATCAAACAAAACACACAAAAATAATATACCCAGAAAAGAAAGAAGTTGATAACCAACAAGAGTAATAGTGTCAGAACAGATAGAAGAGGAGATGACACCTCTCCAAGAATACCCTTTTGTATGATTTTGATTTTTTTAAAGCTTTTTTGAAAATCAAATCAAATAGGACAGGAAAACTGACACTAAAAGTAAACGGAAACAAATGAATCAAACTCAAATGCATACCCCGCAGAAGGAAAGAAAGCAAAGAAGGAGGGGAAGAAGGAAAGGGGTTGCCAGATATAACAAGAAGAAAAAGGAGATCCAGTTAAATATGAACCTCAGACAAATAACAAATAATTTTCAGCATAAGGATGTCCCATGCATATACCCCCATCTTCTCCCCACTCCTTCCTTATCTCTATGGCCTCACCTTGTACTGCTCACTCAGCTCCTGACACCTAGACCTTCCTGCCGTTCCTTAGACATACATGCCAGGCAGCTCCCACCTCAGGCCTTTGCACACGCTTACAGAGGTCACTCTTATCGAGAGATTTTGCCTTCCTACCACACTGCTTTTTTCCTCTTTGACATATTGTTGTTTTTTCTAGCACTTACTAGAAGATACATATATATCTGTGCAAAATATGGGTAGTGAGGTAGTGTGTTGTGTGCTTGTGTGTGTGTGTGTGTGTGTGTGTGTGTGTGTGTGTGTGTGTGGTATTTGATGAATGAAGGAATTACTTGTATTGTTGGACCAGTTGAATGGGTACAGATGTGAAGCCCTGACACTGAGCAAATGTTATTTTTCATTCCTCACTCCCCCATCCTCACAGGTAGAGATTTTCTTTTTAAAACCTAGAATCTAAAAACCAGTCAAGAAATTCTGCAAAAATAATGCAACAAGAGGTATTCTGCCTCAAGCTCTTTGCAACTCATTAACTCTGCTTCTTGGGCCTTGAGGAGCTATTTTTCTTCCAACTACAGCTCTTCCATCTAAAATGCTAATCCCAGGATCATTTTGCACTTTCCCCCCTCCTACAAAAGTGTGAAGGTCACCCAGTTAGCAAACTCTTCAGCTGATGCAAAATGCATTTAGCAGCAGCATCTAAGGCAATATAAAAGTGAAGATGAATTGAAGTTATTTATATTCAGTAAGGCCATGTTAGAGAAGTAAGGCAAGAAAAATGCATCTCTCCAGCAGGGATGCTTTGTGTGTGGTTAAGAAATACCCATGGGCCACCAACCACCAACTAAGATTACAGCCTCACTTCTTCCCAGAAGCAGCTGGGCCTGGCCACAGGCAGGATAATGAGGCATATGCCTACATTTATATATACATATGTAAACAATTAATCATAGAATTAAAGTGATAAGCAATGGGAAAATAAATATTCAATTGACTTTTTTATTTTTATTTCATAATATAGTCTTTTTAAAATTTGAATTACAGAGTAGATAAGTATCTTTTATATATATATATATATATATATATATATATATATATATATTGATTTTAGAGGGAGAGAGAAATAGAAACATCTATGATGAGAGAGAATCATGCATCAGCTGTCTCCTGCACGCCCCTTACTGGTGATAGAGTCCACAACCCAGGCATGTATCCTTGACCGGAATCGAACCCGGGACCCTTCAGTCCACAGGCCTACGCTCTATTCCCTGAGCCAAACCGGATAGGGCTAGAGAAGCATCTTAATCTTTTCTGGGTTTCAACATCATTTTGTCCTTTTCTAGACAAACATTCAGCTTATTTGCAAATTTAAACTCCATCCTCCGCTGGTCTAAACCTTACCTTTCCCAGTAATATCTTCTCTGACCCAACAGAAAAGCTAGAGTATCCTGAAGCTTCTACCAGCTGGAGAGAATCACGACATTATTCCAAAATAAAAATACTCAGCCCTCATAGCTTTATTTTGAGGGTGGGGGTAACAAATGGTAAAGAAAAAGGACTAACATTAGATTCCCTTAGATATGCAGATATAGCTTGTGTTGACAACCTTGATGTAAGTCTGTGTTGAAATATAACCAAAGGGGTTTATAAATAGTACGACAGACTCCAGTGGCATTGTATCCACATAATGGTACTGAACTACCTCCACAGCTTTTTTTAAAAGAATCTTACTTTCACTGACAGTTTGGGTTACTTGATGTCATTATTCTAAAAGTCATTGTAAATCTAACAAATATAAATTTAACAAAATTTGAACCATGATCTTAATGATTTAAAGATTTAACTTTTAATCTTTTTACAATAGACTAGAGGCCCAGTGCACAAAAATTTGTGCACTTGAGGGGGGGTCCCTCAGCCGGGCCTATGCCCTCTCACAGTCTGAGACCCCTTGGGGGATGTCCACCTGCTGGCTTAGGCCTGCTCCCCAGGGGATTGGGCCTAAGCTGGCAGTCAGACATCACTCTGGCAGCCCAGGAGCCTCGGGGGATGTCCACTTGCCAGCAGAGAGCAGGCCTAAGCTGCAGTCGGACATCTTTAGTGCTGCTGAGGAGACAGGAGAGGCACCTGCCACCACCACTGTGCTGGCAGCTGTCAGCCTGTGGGAGAGCACTGACCACCAGGAGGCATCTCCTGCATTGAGCATCTGCCCTCTGGTGGTCAATGTGTGTCATAGTGACCAGTCATTCCCAATCATTCTGCTCTTAGGGTCAATTTGCATATTACCCTTTTATTATATAGGACAGAGGCCTGGTACACAGGTAGGGGTTGGCTGGTTTTCCCTGAAGGGTGTCTTGCTGGGGTTCCTGGCCAGCCTAGGAGAGGAGCTGAAGGCTATTTGCAGGCTGGTCACACCCCCTTCAGGGTGGGGGTCTATACTGGGGTGTCTGGCCAGCTTGGGTGAGTGGCTGAGGGCCATTATCAGGCTGGCCATGGCCGCAGGCTGGAAGCAGGTATCTGGGATTTATTTAACTTCTATAATTGAAATTTTGTTGCCTTAGTCCCGCTCAAAGCTGCCAGCTGGAAGCAGGTATCTTGGGTTTATTTACCTTTTGTAATTAAAACTTTGTTGCCTTGAGCGGAGCTCAGGGCCCGCAGGGCAGGTGGGAATCTTGGCTTCCTCCATCGCTGGGGCAATGCAAGCCTCCTGCCTCACTACAGCTCCCTGGCTGCCGCCATCTTTGTGATGGAGTGAGGGCTAATTTGCATATTACTCTTTTGCCTGGGCAGAAGACCCCCAAGTCCCTCTGATCACTGGCTTCACAGAGCCCAGGCCTCTGTAATCACCAGTTCTGATCCTGCCCCCTGCCATCACCTGCTCTGCCCTTGCCCCACTGGCAGCCTCTGTCCAAAGCTACAGGCCTGGGGAGGAGACCCCCAGGCCCCTGCCATTGCCAGCTCCACCCCTGCCCCACTGCAGCCTGTGGCTAAGGCTAAATGCCTGAGCAGGGGACCCCCAACCCCTGCCATTGCTGGCTCTGCCCCTGCCCAGACCCTGAGATTGGGGGCTCCACACCTGCCCCACTGGCAGCCTCTGGTCAAGGCTGCAGGCCTGAGCAGGGGACCCTCAGACCCCTGCTTTGCCAGCTCCACTGGGGCCCAGACCCCTGCGATCACAGGTTCCACCCATGCCCCTCTGATTGCTGGCTCTGCAGAGCCCAGGCCCCTGTGATCTCCAGCCTTGCTACTGCCCAGGTCTAAGGCCTCTGATCCAGGCCTTATGCTTGGGTAGGGCACCCTCATACCCCTCGATCACCGGCTCTGCCCCTGCCCCTGCCCCCTCTAATCACTGGCTCCACCCTTGCCCATGCCTGAGGCCTCTGGCAAAGGCCTCTGGCCTGGGCAGGACATCTCTGGTCTCCTCTTATCACCTGTTCCACCTCTCAGGACTTCCACCTCCCCTGCCACCTGCCTGGTTAACAGGCCTGACCACTTCTTTGGTGGGGCTGAGCTGGACTGGGTACCGCCATCTTGTGGCCATGGGGGTGGCCATCTTTGTCACAGATTGATGCCTAATTTGCACATTACTCTTTTATTAGATAGGACTATGTTCAGTCAATTAATTTGGATTACCCATAATGTTTTCTTTTTCCAACTCAAACGAGTTTTTATATCATTAAATAACAGTGTCTTTCATACTGCTAGACATGAAATCAATTAAGAAGGTCATAACAAGTAGCTTCTTGATAAAATAGGTAGAAAATATTGAAGTATATCTATAGGAAAGGAAATTAATTTTTAGAAAGCTTTTGCCTCAGTAATATGTAACTGTGTCTTTATAGTCTGACTAGGTATTGGGCTCACTATAAAATGTCCTTACTATGGATTGCAATTAAAAAAAACACACAAAACTTTTAGATATACTATTTGCACTTACATAAGCAATTAGAAGATGTCCATGATAACAAAATCTAATTCTAATATTAACTGAAAAAAGAAAGACACCAGTAATTACGACTGTTTTTTTTTAAAAAAGCAGATGCTTTCCTACAAAGAAAATATGTTTCTGACTTCTTGAAAATCAAATCCCTAACTATAAAAGCTAAAGGGTAAAAAAAAAAAAAACCCAACATATTTACTTAAATAAACTTTTAAACTAGGATTTATGATAACTAGACTTTATTGTCATTTTGATGAGTAATTTGAGAATCTTTATTAGAATAAAATGAAGATAAATTTGTTGGGATTTAAAAATATTAAAAGAGGCCTTTCCAGGGCTTATTTCATTATGACAAAAACCATGATGCGTCCTAATTGGGGAATGATATCTCTGGCATCTCGATGGGTGATATCAAAGGTGGGTACTTGATTGGAGCTGCCCTGGCCGTTACCCTTGTCTGGAACCTTCAGTGGCTGCATGTGCTGTGATGCCTCAGAGAATCGGACCATGGAGGAAAGCAGCTTGGATGTCCATGGAAGTCCACATCAGCAGAAAAGGAATCCAGCTTGGGGGCTGCTCTGGGACTAAATAAAAAACCTGGGAAGTTTCCCATGTAGATTTACCCTAGGGATACTCTAGGGGCAGTAATGGCCCAGGGTGTTCCTTGAGACCCACAGAGATAACCTTCAGATTTCTAAAACAGCCTTGTGTGTTGGGGACCATCACCTCTACCAGCTTGGGATATAGTGTTCTGACGGTGACCATTCACCTATTTTGTCCTTGCTTGGCAGCATTTTGGGGACACATTTGTCCTTATTTCACACCAAGGAACCCTCTTATTGAATGCCACTTTTTTTTTAAAATAGAAAATTGGCATGGAATGTGGTACGTTAGTAAGAAATATACAGTTGACAGAAGTATCTGCATCTTGATTTAATGCTTTTGGGGAAAGTATTGGTGTAAAAATTAATATTGTCCATTAATAAAAATATTTGAAACTCATTGACCAGACTTAGGAAACCTTGACAAATCACTTCAAAATGGCACAGACTATAAATGGGAAATAGAAAATGTTTTTGCTGGGAAGGACTCCAAAAAAGTAAAGCACTCCTAAAATTTATTTCACAGCATCTAGATAGTTTTGCTCTCATTCTCTTTTGCAAACAGTTGTGTAACTTTAAAATTTAAGTTCCTAAGTCCAAACTCAATAAATAAACCTTCACCAGAGAGACCCCCATGAGACAAGATGGTGTAAATATTAAAATTCTAACAGTGGTTGCCAGTACAGTTTCATATGTTTCTCCTGAGAATGGGGCCTGCTTGCTGTAGGGCTTCCTGGAGTCCTGGTGTTGGAAAGAAAGCCCAGCTTGACAACCACAGAGCATGTTTACTATGGTAAATGGAATAATGGCCCCCACAGATGTCCACATCCTAACCTCTAGAACCCTGGAATGTGCGAGTTTACATAGCGAAACAGATGTTGCAGAAATGATTACATTAGGATGGGATGAGTATCCTGATTTATAAAAGGGACACAGGAGGAGTTAGTCAGAGAGAGAAAAGGCAAGGAAGGGGGTTCTCCCCTTAAAACTTGCCTGGGACCAGACCGGCCAACACCTTGAGTGTAAGCCTGGGAAGACTGATTTCTGAATTCTGAACTCCTGAAGAGTAATGGAATAAATCTATCTTGTTAGTCACCAGGTCTGTGGTATTTATGGCAGCAATAGGAAACTTATACATTTACCCAACTCCTATAAAGGGGGGGCGAAGAGGGGGAATCACTTTTACTTTGGGGGGAATGTGTTTGGTTCTTTGAACAGCTTCAAGGTTACTCCACCCCAGTCCCAATCCAAAATACGCCTTTGCCAGAACACTTGTTCATCAGCTGGGAGTTATTTATTCTTTTATAAAATATGTTTTTATTGATGTTAGGGAGGAAGGCAGAGAGAAACATCAATGAGAGGAAGAAAGAAACTTTGATCAGCTGCCTTCTGCATGCTACCCTTTGTCCCCTACTAGGCATCCAGCTCACAACCCAGCATTGTGCCCTACCAGGAATCAAACCTGTGACCTTTGGGTACGTGGAACAACACTCAACCAATTGAGCCACATCGACTAGGGCAGAAAATAGAGTATGCAAAATTTTCTTATTTGCCCAAATAACCTGAAAGTTTTCATAATAAAAAATTTCTTGACATGCCCTAACTGGTTTTGCTCAGTGGATAGAGCATCGGCCCGCAGACTGAAGGGTCCCAGGTTTGATTCTGGTCAAGGGCATGTATCTTGATTGCAGGCACATCCCCAGCGCGGGGTGTGCAGGAGGCAGCTGATTGATGTCTCTCTCTCATCAATGTTTCTAACTCTCTATCCCTCTCCCTTCCTCTCTGCAAAAAATCAATAAAATATATTCCAAAAAAAATTCTTGACATAACATCTCAGAAAAAAGTAGTTTTAGAGAGAGAAATACATAACAAACTGGTTAAATACAAGTACTACATTTACTAGAACGTGTTTAAACTACTGATTTTTTATAAATACATTAGAGGCCTGGTGCATGAAATTTGTGCACTCAGGGGGGTCCCTCAGCCCGGCCTGCGCTCTCTCACAGTCCAGGAGCCCTCATGGGATGTCTGACTGACGGCTTAGGCCTGATCTTGGCAAGGAGTGGGCCTAAGCTGGCAGTTGGACATCCTTAGCACTGCCATGGAGGCAGGAAAGGCTCCTGCCACCGCCGCTGCGCCCGCCAGCTGTGAGCCTGCTTTCTGGCTGAGTGGCACTCCCCCTGAGCGAGCACACTGACCACCAGGAGGCAGCTCCTGCATTGAGCATCTGCCCCCTCATGGTCAGTGCATGTCATAGCAACTGGTCATTCTGCCATTCAGTTGATTTGCATATTAGCTTTTATTATATAGATCAGGTCTCGATGAATGCTATCTTAATTTCTAGGATTTCTCAGATTCATCTTTGCTTACTTTGGTTCACATAGAAGTTTTTAAAGCAGGAAAAACAAAGAGGATGGATTCTCACTGTTTCTCTTTTTTAGATCTCTACCATATTATCAGGTTATTTTCTATATTGGGTCATATTTACTACTTATTTTGGATGGAATGAGGTGATTCAGTTGAAGTCCAAACTGATCACACCTCAACAAATTTAGCTATTTTAAATCAAAACTTGTTAAAATATTTTCTCCATCATTAAAATTTCAAGAACAAATCTATGCTATCAGAGAGAGTTATTCTCCAAATGCTATTTCTTCCTTTCTATTTTAGAATTTATCACTAAATAAAGACCCCTTCTAGACATCTTATCCACTGATATTAGTGGCACTTCAAACTAGGAAGGGTACACAATAAATGCCATGTGCTTTTGATCATCTATTAATGTTGGACTTTCATATGCCCCCAAAAAAACATATTAAGAAGGAAAGGGAATATCAAATTCTCCAGGGTTTGTTATTTTTGCAATTATCTCAATAAGGCAAATATTTCTTCAGGTTCAGTGAAAGGGCTCAAAAAATATGAAGAGAAATCCTGAAAGTCAAATTTGCCTAGGATCTGAAATATGAAAGTTTAAATTCAAGTGCTTGCAAGAAAACATCGGTTATTATTTCATGTTATCCTGGCTGTAGGTTTCTTTGTTCCAGGGCGAGTTAGCCCCAGTGTAAAATACAGTTGGAGGTACAGAAAGTTCACACATCAGAGCAGTCACCCTAAACACTTGCAAATAAAAAAAAGGGCCATGCAGCAAGCTGACAGTGAAGCGAGAAACAACCTCTCAGAGAAAGGTCAAGAGATGATGTGCTGTGAACAATCTCTAGGGAACCGTCACTTTCTTAAAAGGAAAATGACAAAAGTGACAAATTCCAGAGAACCTAAGAACACAGGATGAAGGGAGAAAAACATAGAATAGAACCATCTGCCTTCTTCTTCTGAGACACCATTTAAGGTCATTTCCCCTGGGCCCTTAGGAGTTCTCCCCTAAAGAACAGAAGAAGAAATCCTTGTCCTGGATTATTGTTAACCCGGAAGAGGTGCCTCCTGGTGGGTGGAGCTGAAAAGGACAGAGGTCTGGGTTCTCTGAGTTGGCAGCCCAGGACCCGAGTCTTACTGCGCAGGCTCCTTGAGGACTATCCTTCAGTATTAAACACATACCCCCTCCATAATGGTCTCCTGGGCAATAATGAGCAAGCTTAAATCCTCATACTCAACACACAGACACAGACACATACACAGAAACACACTTATGCACGCGTACACACACAAACACGCAATAGAGTTAATAAGCCATTTCCCAATTGGGGGCAACTTGCCATGTCACAGGCAGAGGAGCCTTTGTCTCCCTTTCCTCCCATTCTTTTGTCCTCCTCCATTTTCCCACGCCCCTCAGTGAGCTTTGGAGATGTAAGGGGAGCATGCAAAGCACGCATTTGCACTGCTGGTAATACTCTGCGATTGAAGATTGGAGTGGTTCTCAAGCCCTACCCTGTGAGGTGCTTTTAGGTATTTTGAGAAACAATGCACGACCTCCAGTCAGAGAGCCCTGATTTGAAATCAAATGTAAACTGAAATGAGAAGAGTTCTGAATGTTTTTCAAATAACTATGCAAACCTCTCTTCCAACCAGCTACTCTAGCCTCAAAGAGATAGACTTGAAAAGCTTCTCTTTAGAGAGAGAAATATGTACTGTCTGTCCAGCGATAAAAATTCTTTGCTTTAAATATCTCCAAATTTGGAACATAGAAAATATACAGATATTCATAATTTAACTACTCTAAGATAACTTTACATATTTGGGGCTTTGATCGTTTCTTTTTAAAGTCTTTTTAGCCCTAACCGGTTTGGCCTGCGGACCGAAGGGTCGGGTCCCAGGTTCGATTCTGGTTAAGGGCATGTACCTTGGTTGCAGGCACATCCCCAATAAGGGGTGTGCAGGAGGCAGCTGATCAATGTGTCTCTCTCATTGATGTTTCTAACTCTCTGTCTCTCTCCTTTCCTCTCTGTAAAAAAATCAATAAAAAATAAGTAAAGTCTTTTTAAAGATACTTGTTTTTGGCGAAAGCACTAAAATACAATATCATTCTGCAACAGCAGTTTCCCATCAAATGCTTTTTACTTTAAGTTGTAAAAACAGCATTGATTACATTGCCACACACTGCAGAAGAGCTCTCTGCATCATAAAAGGGTTCAGAGCCTCATTTGTTATTCTCTAAATTATATATCCTACACTCGATAGTGGCATATTGTAAACTAAACAACCTTTCCTATCTAACCAATCCTATCTAATAAATGAGTAATATGCAAATTGACCATCACAAGATGGCTTCCCCCATGTGGTCAAAGATGCCCACCACAAGATGGCCAGCAAGGGAGGGCATTTGGGAGGGACCCAGGCCTTCAGGGGAGGACAGTTGGGGGGGACCAGGCTGGCAGAGGAGGGCAGTTAGGGACAATCGGGCTGGCACAGGAGCAGTCAGGCATTGATCAGGATGGCAGGGCAGTGGTTAGGGGCAATCAGGAGGCGAGAGGTTGAGAGTCAGCAGTCTTGGATTATGAAAAGGATGTCCAACTGCCTGTTTAGGCCCGATCCCTCAAGGGATCCCAGATTAGGAAGGGTGCAGGTTGATCTGAGGGACACCACCCCCACCCCCGAACCCCCTCTCTGTGCACAAATTTCGTACACCAGGCCTCTGGCAGATATTATAATAAAATAATTCAGAAATTTTCTGAAAAGTATGATTTGGTAGATTCCTAACCTAAAACAAATCTTTTTGTCTCCCAATATCCCTCCCCCCAAAAACAAAGGCAGACTATTTGCCTGCCTCAATAGTTTTGTCCCACTCCATCACCTAGAATAGCACTGAAAGAGATTAGACAAATGACAAGGATGCACGCGGGTTTGAATTTCATCACCAAAGAGCAAAACTCTGAGGCACCACAACTGTGTTTTGTTTCTCACATTGCATCACACAGAGATATTTGTGTTTCCCTCCTGGGAAATAACAAATAAACTTCAGAGCCTATCAGTGTTCACTGAGCTAATCCCAAAGTCTGTCACAGTCAGAACTAACGTAATTTGCCTAACATCAAAGTTTATGTCAGTTTTAAAATTGAATTTGAGGTCCAAAACTCGTGGTGCTGACCACAATCACTTTAGCCAAGTGAGAACAGGGAGCCAGTAGTATTTCTGTGATCTGAAACTGAGGGTCAGAGTGTTGAAAACATGAGTACTGGTTTCATGATTTCCTAATTCCGCTACAAAAAAAAGGATGACTCTTGAAGCTGATGCAATACATGATATGTGAAAGTTTAAACTCATCATGAAGGGAAACTAATGTAGAATGTACTCCACTGGCTTTTTGGACTCCCATGTGTAGTGTTTGATAGAAGACAGTAGTGCTTGATTTACTCCCATGTGTACTCCCATGTGTAGTGTTTGATAGAAGACAGTAGTGCTTGATTTGATATCGGTCAGTGTCTAGTTCCTCCCATGTGTAGTGTTTGATAGAAGACAGTAGTGCTTGATTTGATATCGGTCAGTGTCTAGTTCCTTACAACTGTTGGCCTAGTCTGGACTGAATTTCTGCATTGAATATGTAAAAAAAAATTCAAAGGATTTGAGTTTTGCCATTATTCTTTTTTTTTACTATATTTTATTGATTTTTTTTTTTTTTTCAGAGGAAGGGAGAGGAATAGAGAGTTAGAAACATCGATGAGAGAGAAACATTGATCAGCTGCCTCCTGCACACTCCCTACTGGGGATGTGCCTGCAACCAAAGTACATGCCCTTGACCGGAATTGAACCTGGGACCTTTCAGTCCACAGGCCGAGGCTCTATCCACTGAGCCAAACCGGTCAGGGCATCATTATTCTTAAAACTCTTTTTTATTGGATTTATTGGCATTGGAAAATATAACCTTTATAGACTTTTATATGGTCCAGAAATATCCCTTCTGGCATGTGCTTACAGACCACGTCACTCCCCAGCAAGCGGTGGAATCTATGGCCCTTCCCCTTGAAACTGTGGGGTTCTGACAAACAGGAGCAATGATATGTTATTTTTGTTGTTTTAAGCCACTAAGTTTTGGAGTAATATGTTACTCAATTAGATAACAGAAAAAACTTTTACCTTGTTCTGACTGGTTTGGCTCAGTGGATAGAGTGTCGGCCTGTGGACTCAAGGGTCCCAGATTCGATTCCAGTCAAGGGCATGTGCCTTGGTTGTGGGCACATCCCTAGTTGGGGGTATGCAGGAGGCAGCTGATCGATGTTTCTCTCTCATCGATGTTTCTAACTCTATCCCTCTCCCTTCCTCTCTGTAAAAAATAAATAAAATATATTTTTTTAAAAAAACTTTTACCTTCTACTTCACTAAGGACCTCTTCAATAAGGGGCCTGCAGTGGGTCTGCATCGTCTATTCTCCCTCTGTCTCTCGCCTTCCACATCAGAACAACCAAGTACTCATTCCCCCAGGTGGGAGGAATGGCGGATGCTGAGAGTTCATAGCTGTGTGTCCCTTTTCAGGCACTGCCCTCAGGAAGATAGGCTAAGGCTTTGGTTCCAACAGTATCAGCTCAACTTCTTCCTTTGCTCAGTCTTGCTTCCTTCCCTACCTTACAGGTTATTCCTGAGTGCCTGCCTCTGTACCATACTGCACACAAATCTCCATTTCAAGGGCAGTTTCCAAATGACCTGAACAGGCATCCATCAAAGGCTAATTGCCATCAGAAAAAAAAAGGTGAAGTCAAGCTCTGAGATACTATAATTTCCTGGGGGTCCCAGTAGACAGCAATAACACTTAGAGATACACTGGTTCTTGCAATGACATGAAAAAACGTTTGTAATCAACTAATTGTTACCTATAGCCTGAGATGGTTTCCCTGACACTTTCAGGACATGATCAAATTTGTATGACCAAAACTATTTTGGACTTAGGAAGTTCTGACATTATGATGTTTCAGAAGTGAGTGTGTTTAAAATAAAACACCGTAGCCCTGGCCAGTGTGGCTCAGTTGGTTGAGTGTCTTCCCATGCATTGAGAGGTGGCTGGTTGGATTCCTGGTCAGGGCACATGTCCCAGCTGCAGGCTCAATCTCCAGAGAGGGGCCTACAGGAGGCAGCCAATTGATGTTTCTCTCTCTCCCTCCTTCTCTCTCTAAAATCAAAAACATATTTTAAAAAATAAAAAATATTAATTAGCATTAGCAATGGAACAATTGAAACAAGAACACAACCCATTCCTAAATCTTAGTCCTGGAAATACAGCAGAAATTGAGTTAATATCTATATGTTTTAGGGGGGGAAAAACAACTTTCTACAGCAAAGCTTATGAGATTTAAAGGTGCCTAGTTCCATTTTCCCTGAAAGAAATGGTTTCCTTTTTCTTATTTGCTGTTTCATCTCTTATTTTATCCAACAGTCGTCTTCCAGAAGTGATTTATTTCTTCACAAAAACTGTGTATGGGGGGGGGGGGGGGGTGGGGAGGGTAGGAGACTGAGTTCAGAGATTATTGCTAGAGGCTGATGGTTATGGGGACAGTGCAGTGATTTAAAGCACAGGACATTATTTTTCAAACCAGGTCCTATTTTCTTCTTCAGGCATTTTATAATTAATTCATGAAGACAAGCTTCAAGCTTGTTTTCTCACTTGACTATCCTGTGTTTGCAGGCTCTTCTATACAGGACATGAACACAGTTCCCAACAGGAACCACTGATTTCTCATTTTTCCCAAAGTCTTCTTGAGGCCATTACATTAGCACTAAACACAATAGGCAGGCTTCCCAATAATCTGCACAGCATCATATTCAATTGTTCTATACCACATTACCAGTTTGGGAAGCAAAATTAGGTACCATTCTTTTTGACATTCAAAAAAAGTTACCCTATCTCCCAGTCTACTGTGGAGGAAAGTATTTCTTCCATCCCTGGCGTCTTCATTCCCAAAAGGGATCTTGACACTCAGAGGTGTTTTACTCAATCCAATGGGTCTGTTTTGATTACCAACTCTTCAGAAAAGAAAATGGAACAAACACACTACTCTGTTAGAGTATTAGTCCACTTAAGCTGCTATAACAAAAATACTATGGACTGTGTGGCTTAGACAACAAACACTTGTTTCTCACAGTACTGAAGGTTAAGAAGTCCAAGGTCAAGGCCCTGGCAGATTTGTCTGGTGAGGGCCTGATTCCTAGCTCATAGATGGCCAAATTCTTGCTGTATCCCTGCATGGTGGAAATATCTCAGGGTTCTCTTTTATAAGGGCACTAATCCATTTATAAAGGTTCTACCTTAAATACCTAATCACCTCCCACAAAGGCCCTATCTCCAAATATCACATTGGGGGTTAGGACTTCAACATATGAATGGGGGGTGTAATATAAACATTCAATCTATAGCAGTCAATCTTCAGTTGTAGTGTGGTTATTACCACCATGCTGGATAAGTCCTTATCTGCTGAAAAGAGCAATGCACATCTGCCAGCGATGCTGACCTCATAGGAGTTTCTCCCCATTCAGGAGAGCAGCCTTCGTGCCTTGTTCAACTAGGATTGCTCTCAGCCCTACAACTCTCTAGAGATATAGCTCTCTATCCTATCCACAAACTCTCATCATCCCAAGGACCCCATGAGGCTAAAGAAGCTGGACCAGAGGTGTCCAATCATCCAACGCTGTTCTGGCCAGAATTGCATTCCTCCACCCAAACACAACTTACTACCATGGCTCAATGAGGGGAATCTCCTTGGGAAATGAGTGCCCAGTGCTCCTTCACTAGGGGCATCAGAGTAGCCCAGGATCCACAGAATCCATGGTGCTGCCAACATAGCCCAGTTGCCTCAATGCCAAGGGAAGGTCAGCACCACACTGGGTCTCTCCTTTCAGCTTCAGGGCCCATCAAGTTCCTGACCCAGCATGATCCACAGCATTCTGACTGTCTCATCTCCAAAGCCTACCATCAACAATCAAAATATAGGCCCAATGTCCCAACACACATAGGCTTGCTTTCCCGTTACATATCAGTCAGGGGTAGCAGGAATCATTACACGGTATTTCCCTGATTCAACTCCACTAGGTCTAGGAGGACTCCTCCCCTCAAAAACCAGCTTCATATGTTTAGGAATTTTCACAGGCTCCATGAAGCACTTCTTTCAGTTTTCGCTTCTCTCAGTATTCACAGCTGTTACTGCTGCTCACCAGGGAGCTGTCTCTAGTAATGTCTGACCCCAAAGCATTACTTCCAACTGTAACCCATCCTCAGTCACCTCTGACAATGCCCATGAGAGGCGCATGCCAGAATGCTGCCACTGCGGCTCCTACCCGGCCAGGACATTAACATATGATAAGACCTTTGGTTGTTCCCAGCAAAGCTGAGCACACTAAGGGAGGTGTCTTCCATCAGTGCTGACTCTGGAGGCCTGGATTGCTGGCACCTTATCTCCAAGGGCGCTTAAGCTTTAGCCTCATCTTACCTCAGCCCCTCCCTGGGATACAGGCCAATCCCCATCCATTCTGTTTCCTCAGAGCTCACTGTGCACAGGCAGCATGATTCACTTGGCTTTCAGGGCATCTTCTTGCCTAGCGAAGGCCTGGCCTTACAGGGCAAGGAGCCTGCAGGCCTATCCGCTGGTCCTCCAGACAAGTTCACACACGCCTGAACCCTAGGGTGAACACAACTCAGCCTCCCAATGCAGCTTCTGCTACCAGCATGTGGCCACATTTACTTTAGGGATTAGGGATGACTAATGGCTGTGGGCTCAGAGCCTCCAGATAGAGGTTGTTTCAAGGAGCAAGTGCTGAGGCTCCTTCAGCAGGACTACATTATACACCAAAGCTCAGTGTGAAGGATGGGGAGCCACCAGAAAGTTTCCTGAAGAGAAGGAGGAATGTGTAAGGGCCACAGCTCAGTTATACTATTTTTATTTCTCTCCAGTTTCATCACTGAATACCCCTTTACTTATCCTTTAGGGCTCACATTTTCCCTCAACAATGAACACTATTGCATTTATTGTGTGAAGAGAGAGACCCTCCAAGAGAGAAGATGTCTGTTTTAGGATGGCCTCCTCCACAGTCCCAGGGTTTTAGAGCACTGTAAGTTTCTTTGAGGGAAAAATTTAAACTTTCTAAAATCCATGCAAGAGAAACTGTTAGCTCTATTCCTAACTAATTATGTCAATTAATTAAAGTTAACTCCCCACAAACACTGCCAAAAGCCAGCTCCAGATTAAGAGCTGGACACACATTATACTTTGACCTCTTGTTGCCGGTTGAGTACCTAGCAGATTTGTGGAAAGTAGCTTGTGTGCTAATCCAACAGAAATGGGTATTAATTTGTAAGGAAGGAAGGTAGAGAGTTCAAGGACAATCTCAAGCATTTAAAGTTTAGGACTGTTTATCTTTCTTTCCTCCCTCTGCTCCTATTTGCGAAGTTTCCATCCTTTTTTCACCCACACATGTATATCTTAAATCACTCTGGTACCATCTTTTCACAGGGATGTATCTGGGATGAAGGACTACTTTGATATCTGTCTGATTTTAGTATTACC
The DNA here is from genome assembly GCA_004026665.1 of Murina feae. Classification (NCBI taxonomy): domain Eukaryota; kingdom Metazoa; phylum Chordata; class Mammalia; order Chiroptera; family Vespertilionidae; genus Murina; species Murina feae. Next base: position 3,339 of record PVJC01033392.1, on the reverse strand, counting down.
TCTCTCAGCTCACCTTACCTTTATTTCAGATGTTGCAAAATTTCACTGTGATACTGTTGCAAAGCCCCCAGTTTAGAGCTGGCACAGATTAGTACAGAGCAAGTCACTGGCTATAAGCGTTGGAGGCCCACACTGGAAAAAAGGTAGTTTTATCATTGATGGAGGCTAGTGGGAGTGCCTACTATGATCCTCAGCCCTAAGCCTTTCCCATCAGGTTGACACAAGCTCAGGGCCTGAGATTTCTTCTCTGCTTTCCATTGTCTAGATTCCTCTGTGAAAAGGTAATCTCGAGTCTAAGCAAGTATCATTCTTTTCTACCTTATTAGAGGTGGGCTTGTAAGACTGCTTTCCCATATGAATAAGGGAAACAGGACACAGAACAGAAAAGAATATGGGCTTCCGAAGAGAGGATTTTGAGAATTAAAAGAAGAGGAACGGAGCTAGGTGAACTGGGACGAAGGAACCAAACAAATGAAATATCTATTATGTACCATAACAATCCAATTAAATGAGGATTAAATCCACCCCCCAAAGTAGGTACATACTATTCTTGGATTTTTAAACATGAGAAAACTGAAGTTGGAGAAGTTAATAATTTGTCCCATTACTGGCTATGGAGCCAAGATTCCAAGTCAGAACAGCCTAATCCCTCTGCTGTGGTACCTCCCTGGAGTCCAATCCATCACTTACATCATTTTCCCAGGGAAGCCAGAGCTGGAGAGCGCCTCCCCTCACCCCTTAGCCTGGGAGGATGGTTTCAGAGCTCCCTCTGCAGAGGCCTGGAACTGTTGCTGCTTCTTAACCTGCTGGTTGGGAGCTGCTGAGAGTCTAGCTGGATGTGTGTTAAACCAGATGCCTATAATAATAATGAAAGATAAGTAGCATAATAATACCGTAATAATACGGTATTGAGGGCTTGCACTGAGCCAGACATGATGCTGAGCACTTTATAGACACCGTGCCCATGAGACTGTGAGGTAAGCGAATGCCGTCACTACTCAGTGACGTTTGACCGTTTCCTTGGAGCCGTCAACAGCACGCAATCTCAGTGTGTGTTCAAGTCAAGGAACCAGCTCATTAACTGATCTAGAAACCAATTTCGCTTTATTTTTCTCTGCCTGTTAAACTCCCTCTCCTGACCCTGAAATGGAATCTTAGGGATGTGTTCGGTTTCTAGGAACCCTTAGATAATGAAAGTTCTCTGCTCACCTTCAGACTTCATTGAGTCCAGTCCTGCTCAAAATTACAGAGTTCAGTCTGTTCTCATAGAGTAGCAACATTCCAACCTCATTCAAACGTCCCTCCCCATCACTCTGTGAGGGTCTGCTCCACCCCGGAATTCTGCCGGGAGGAAGCAGGAGTGACGATGGGCCTCTCTGCTCTTGTCACCTCCTCTCCCCCAGTTAGTTTCTGGCCTCCCTGTGACTAGGCCCAGGGGTAAGTTTAGGAAAAAGAGGACAGGTGTAAATTGGTGTCAGTGCCCTTTAGGTATGAGGAAATGTCTGAGGTTGGATTTTATTCTTGTGGGGCACTTCCTCAGAGAACCCAGCTGTGAGCCTTGGCCACAGTGCCCCTGAATAGGCAGTGCCTCATTCTGGCTGGCCACTTAGCACCCCTCAGCCTCTGGGCTTCAGACGCCATACCTCTCTTATCTGTGGGTCTCTCCTCTATCCCTCCATCCTCATGGACAGGCTTGCTCTCTGCTGGGAGGCCATGTCCAATCCACAGAAAACAATCATTCGCCTGCCATTTCGTTCACTCCCAAGAAGACACCCTCTCCCTTTGCTCCACCAGCTGCTGGCTGACCGGGCCTCAGAGTCCAGCCTGAGATGGCCTGTGCCCCATTCAAGGTTAAACGGTCTCAGTGGCTCCTGGAAGCTCCTCTCACTTGGCTTAAGGGGTAAACACTCTCCCCTTTCCCTAGCAAGATCTGGGGTGAGAAGAAAGGGTGAAGCAAAATAGTACAGCTCTCCAAACTGCCTCCAAAGAAAACATCTCTGAACCCTGATCAGTTTCACAGAGCTTCAGCTCTCTCCTTAGCACACCCCGCAGATGGGAAACATCTTCGGCACCTCATGTTTTATTCTCAGGAGGCTCAGGCAAGACAGAGGATGCTTCTGAAGTTCTCCTACACTCCAATAAGGGTGCACTTGAACAATCTCACCCTTTCCTTCCACCACGGACACCTTCTGAGAAACTGTGCTTTGCAGCAACCAGAACTCCTTGTGTCGGTCCTGACCGGTTTTGCTCAGTGGATAGAGCATCGGCCTGCAGACTGGAGGGTCCCAGGTTCGATTCTGGTCAGGGGCATGTACCTTGGTTGCGGGCACATCCCCAGTGGGGGGGGGGGGGGTGCAGGAGGCAGTTGATCGATGTTTCTCTCTCATCGATGTTTCTAACTCTCTATCCCTCTCCCTTCCTCTCTGTAAAAAATCAATAAAATATATTTTTTAAAAAACTCCTTGTGTTGCCAAGCTCTTGAGTAGCAAATAGCTCATGCGCTCCTACTCACATGTCATGACTGGTACAAACCCCCACATCCCATGGGAAGATTAGGCCACGTGGATTTTTCACATTTTTTAAAGCTATGTAACTGCTCTAGATTTTTTTACAGTTACCCCATCACCCTTAACAATTTCTAGAATGTCATCATAATGAGACTAAAACTATTTATAATCATTTTATTTTTTAAAATATATTTTTATTGAATTTTTAGAGAGGAAGGGAGAGGGATAGAGAATTAGAAACACCGATGAGAGAGAAATATCTATCAGCTGCCTCCTGCACACCTCCTACTGGGGATGTGCCTGCAACCAAGGTACATGCACTTGACCGGAATCGAACCGGGGCCCCTTCAGTCTGCAGGCCGATGCTCTATCCACTGAGCCAAACCAGTTAGGGCTATTGATAATTATTTTAAAGATCATTTAGAAATGTCTTAAAGAATCCCAAGATCTCCATTAAACCTGCTTGGGTAGAGGTGGTAGAGGGCATAAAGGGAATAAAAGATGATGGAAAAAATTAAATTGTAAAAAATCCTGCCCAGCCAGTGTGGCTAAGTGGTTGAGTGTTGACCTATGAACCAGGAGGTCACAGTTCAATGCCCGGGGTGCGGGTTTGATCCCCAGTAAAAGGCATGCGGGAGATAGCTGATGCATGATTCACTCTCATTACTGATGTCTCCACCCCTCTCTCCCTCTCTCTTCCTCTCTCTGAAATCAATACAAATATGTATTTTTTTTAAATCCCCTTCTCCAAACTTCAAATATGACTGCCTGAGGCTTTCATTTTCCTCTCTTCATTGATAATATGAAGCACATATAATCTGGGAGAAGTTTT
>PVJC01033391.1:0-19381 GCA_004026665.1 Murina feae | reverse complement strand
GTGAGTCCACTCCCTTTCTATGCCTCTGATTCTATTCTATTCACCAGTTTATTCTGTTCTTCAGATTTCTTATTCACTTGATTTTTAGGTTCACTTGTTGATAGATATGCATTTGTTGTTCATAATTTTTATCTTTACTTTTTCTTCATCCTCTTCTCAAAGGATACCTTTCAGCATTTCATATAATACTGGTTGGGTGATGATGAACTCCTTTAGCTTTTTTTTTGTCTGTGAAGCTCTTTATCCGACCTTCAATTCTGAATGATAGCCTTGCTGGGTAAAGTAATTTTGGCTGTAGGTTCTTGCTGTTCATCACCTTGAATATTTCTTGCCACTCCCTCTGGCCTGCAGAGTTTCTGTTGAGAAATCAGCTGACAGTTGTATGGGTGCCCCCTTGTAGGTAACTAATTTTCTCTTGCAGCTTTTAAGATTCTCTCCTTGTCTTTTGCTCTTGGCATTTTAATAATGATGTGTCTTGGTGTGGTCCTTGTTAGGTTCCTTTTGTTTGGAGTTCTCTGCATTTCCTGGACTTGAAAGTCCATTTCTTTCACCAGGTGGGGGAAGTTTTCTGTCATTATTTCTTCAAATAGGTTTTCAATATCTTGCTCTTTCTCTTCTTCTGGTACCCCTATAATTCTGATGTTGGTACGTTTGAAGCTGTCCCAGAGAATTCTTACACTATCTTCATACTTTTTGATTTTTCATTTGTTTGTTTGTTTGTTTTTTTGTTTGGGCTTTTTTGGCTAGGTGGGTTTTGCTTCATATTTCATATCTTTGACTTGATTCTTGCGATCCTCTCGTCTGCTGTTGGATCTCTGTATAATATTCTTTATTTCAGTCAGTGTATGCTTAATTTCTTTTTCATATGCTCGAGGGTCTCACTAAATTTATCAGCAGTCTCCAGAAACTTCTTGAAAAACCTAATAACCGTGGTTTTGAACTCTATATCCAGTCGTTTGCGTTCCTCCATTTCTGTCTTTTGTGACCTGTCTCTTAGTCTCCGCATTTTGGCTTTCTGTGCTGGGTGTCCTATATAAGGCCCAGTGATTCAGCCTCCCCAATCACCTGGGGTGGCTACTCCTGTTGTATGCCTTTGAAGGCTGGGTGCACAGTCTTGTTGTAGTTATCACTGGGAGGTATCACTGGGGGGAAAGGGCCTGCAGGCCTTTCTCCTTGTTGTTTGGAGTTTGGATCTATTGGAGTTCTGTCTCAGCTGCAGACCCTTAGGTTGTGCTGCAGGGAGGCAGGCAAACAGCTTGGGCGGGGTCTCAGGATCACCGGCGGGTGGAGCGACTCACAATGGCATCCCCTCTGCGGATGCCGCAGTTTCTACCGAGTTTGGCTTTTCCAAACCCTGGGGTCTGTGCACGGTTCTCAGTCCCGGAATCTCCGCGTAAGTGATAGCTGCGAATAGCACTCCTAGAACGCCACTGGTCTTTCACCGCCCCGTTGCCCTACAGCCCGCATCACATTCAGTGCGACCCGGGAGTTTTTAATCTTCTGGGCCGCGGACCCGATCGCCGCTGCCGCTCCCTTTCACCCGCCCTGCTGCGCGCGCGCCGCGCCGCCGCCTCCGTTTCGCATCCGTACCTTGGGCGCCAGGAGCTTCTGTTCAGTCTCAGAGCACTCCTCTTGCTTTCTAGGTGTAACGGTTCCCCTCCCTTGGTTCTGGAGGATGGCCGTTTATCTGTATGGTTTTTATTTCTATAATATAGGTGTGGAGGCTGTGCATTTAGGTATATACCTCATGCTGCCATCTTGGTTTCTCTGAAAATATTTTCTTAAAAGCAAAATATGAAGGTGTAGAAATATAAAAAATTAGATGACCTGCTATCTCTAAAGTTTTTAAAGTTATATCTGCTTGACAAGTTTTCTTTTTCTTTTCTTTTCAATTACAATCTTAGTGTGCTGCTCTTCTCATTTCATTACTCAGCTACACCTTTTGCCACAGTGAATGCATAAACATATTGGCTTGAAAGTTATATAAATCTCTTCAGAAGCCTCTGGAAGAGACTATGGTAGGAGATCAAGGACCCATTTATGGGCACTGCTCCCAACAGGAAGACTTTTCTTCCTCTAGCTCACTTATCGTAAGTGTACAATTCAATATATTTGTGCAAACTTGTGTAAAAGTGTGAATTTACCAGCACCTAGAGTAAGAAACAAAACAATACTCCAAAGTCCCCTCATGCTCTCCTTTAATACTTTCTGCTCCCAACAAGGTGCACATGACCAGACTTTTAACAGCTTAGATTACTTTTGCCTGTTTTGTGCTTTTAGAAACATATAGTATCCTTTGAGTTTGGCTTAATTCAACCAACATTAAGTTTGTGAAGTATATTACTAATAAGTCATGTAGCTGAAGTTATTAGCTGCTGAAAAGCTTTCCATTGTGTGGACATACCACAGTTTATACAATTTTTTCTTTAAGGCATTTGAATATTTTCCAGTTTGGAGCCACTGAGAATGGTGCTGTAAAGATTGTAACAGTTCTGGGTCTTGGATGTGAGTGATTTGTTTGGCATTTGTCTATGAGTGGAATCCTTGGGTCTGATTGTATGAGCTAACAGCACATAGGATGGAATTATCAAATCAAACTCACAATAATCACAGAGAAAACTTTATCCCTTAGCAAACTGTATGAAATCATTTCAATTTGAAGGCAATGAAAATTTCAGAAAGAGCAGAGAGAGGTTTAGGGCACCAACGCTGGTTTCCCAGATCCTGTCATTCCTTGTAGGATGTGTCCCGCAGGCCCTGAGTAACGGATGAGATCTCCATGTTACATTTGCAGGGTCACTTCACACAGCAGGAACATTTAAACCACGAAACCAAAAAGCTGTGTGGCTTCACATGAAGTTCTCCAGAGGGCCATTTCTCATATACCTGGGTTCTTCCCCTGTAGGTAATCCTTAGCCCAGTCACCCCATCAAGGGCATTCATATTTAAGGCCACTTCTTCCTACCAGATATCATTAGTCTATTTATCGGGGGTTGGGGAGGGGGCTGGTTTTGAAGGAGTTTAGACTGGATGAGCCCATGAGCCTTTCTCCCAAGAGCCACCCCTCGGTAAGGGCAGTGAATGGATCAAAACCCAGTCACTTTAACTCCTTCCTCTATGGGCAGCTGTAATAAAGGTCGCCAGAGTTTTACAAAGCAGTTTACTAACTTACTCTCCCAACAGTAGCAATTCAGATTGCTCACATGCTACTGTTGGGAGAGTAAGTTAGTAAACCTCCCCAACACTTACTTATTACTGTGGTTTATTTTCCTTTTCACAGTGTAGTAAATATATATAAAGTCTCTGTGGTTTTAACTTTCATTTCTGTGATGACTGATGAAGTTGAACACATTTTCATTTTTTCTTCTTTTTTTTTTGATATCCTCCTTTTAAAGTAGTTGTTCAGAAACTTTTGCCCGTTTTCTGCTGGGTTTGTCTGACCTTTTACTATTGATCCATAGGATTTCTCAATAGATTTAGAATATATTTAAAAGATGTATCTATTATGAATATCTTTTTCCACTGCATATACTGCCTTTTTACTCTCTTATTAGTATACTAGGAGCCCAGCACGTGATTTGAAATCACACAGCGCCATCCACCCTCGAGTCGCCTCAGGATATTTTCCCATTGATTTTTAGAGAGCATGGAAGAGAGAGGGAAAGACAAAGAGAAACATCAGTGTGAGAGGGACACATGGATTGGTTGCCTCCTGCATGAGCCCTCACCTGGGCCCACAGCGCAGCAGCCTCTGCAGCCACTGCTGGTCTGGCCATGCCTCACTCTCTGGGCCCCCTGCAGCAGCTGTGGCTGCTGCTGATCAGGCCCTCCCCCAGCGCAGGTGCAATGAGGCCCCTGCCCCCTCCCCACCTCTGACACTGAACGTGCAATCTCCTCCTGTCTGGTCTATCTGTTATAGTGTCCTGGCCTAATTTGCATATTAATATAGATAGATAGATAGATAGATAGATAGATAGATAGATATAGATATAGATATAGATATAGATATAGATATAGATATAGATATAGATATAGATAAAGATATAGATATAGATATATAGATAGATAGCCTGGGGGGAAGGGTCCCTCAGCCTGGCCTGTGCCCTCTTGCAGTCTGGGACCCGTTGGAGGTGTCCACCTCCTGGCTTAGGCCCACTCCCTGGGTGATTGGGCCTAACTTGGCAGTCAGACATCCCTCTGGAAGCCCGGGGTCCTCAGGGGATGTCCACTTGCCAGCAGGGAGCAGGCCTAAACTGCAGTCGGACATCCTTATTACTGCTGAGGAGGCAGGAGAGTCTCCCAACCACCACCGCTGTACTGGCAGCTGGCAGCTTGGCTTGTGGCTGAGCAGAGCTCCCCCTGTGGGAGCACACTGTCCACCAGGGGGAGCTCCTGCATTGAGCATCTGCCCCCTGGTGGTCAGTATGTGTCATAGTGACCAGTCATTCCCAGTCATTCTGCTGTTAGGGTCAATTTACCCTTTTATTATATAGGATAGAGGCTGGGTGTGTGGGTTGGGGGTCAGCTGGTTTGCCCTGAAGGGTGTCCTGGATCAGGGTGGAGGTCCCACTGGGGTTTCTGACCAGCCTGGGTGAGGGGCTGAGGGCCATTTTCAGATTGGCCACACTCCCTTCAGGGTGGGGGTCCCTACTGGGGTGCCTGGCCAGTCTGGATGAGGGGCTGATGGCTGTTTGCAGGCTGACCACAGCCCCCAGTGACCCAAGCTCCCAGTGAGGCTGGCTGGAAGCAGGTTTCTGGAATTTATTTATCTTCTATAATTGAAACTTTGTTGCTTTAACCAGAGCCCAGGTTGGGTTGCCTCTGGCAACCCAGACTCCCAGCACTTCCTTGAGCCCAAGCCAGCTGGAAGCAGGTATCTGGGTTTTATTTATCTTCTATAATTGAAACTTTGTTGCCTTGAGCAGAGGCCACAGTCAGCCAAGGCAGGTGGGAAGTTTGGCTTCCTCCATCACCCAGGCAAGCCTCCTGCTTGCTCCAGCTCCATGGCTGCCAGCCGCCATCTTGTCTGGGTTAATTTGCATATAGTGGCTCTGATTGGCTGGTGGAAGTGGCTTAGGTGTAGCAGAGTGACACCAATTTGCATGTTTCTCTTTTATTAGATTAGATAGATGTGATGGACAGAAATTCTTAATTTTATTTGTAAATGCTTATTTGTCATCTGTATATCTCCTTTGGTGAAATATCCAAATATTTGACCATTTTCTGATTGGGTTGTCTGTATTCTTATGGTTGAGTTTTAAGAGTAGGGGCAACAATTTGCATACTTGCTCTTTTCTCGACTAGGGTAAGGAGGACCTTATACCAATAAATTATTTTCCCTTTGAGAGTAGCCCTTTGTTATGGAGGAAATACTCAGCACATATTTCAAAATGGTTGCTGTTCTCCTCCTACTGCCAGAAACATAAGGGCATTTTGGCAGTGGGGTCTTCACTGTGAGCAACTGGTGTCAAACTAATGAAAATGTGTGGAACTGGGACCTCAGGTGTTCCTCCCTGTCAAGTTAGTCCACACTCAGCATCCAGCAATTTATCAAAATCACCATTTACTGTTTCTACCAGTTTCTGGCTCCAGTAGCCTCTGCTCTAAGTAAATTAATCTCATCTGTGGTTCTGTGTTCACCTTACCTGTTCAGATTTTAAGGTGGTAGTTTGCTCTGTGACCTCGATTCTCTGATGAGTCCAAGGAAAGTCATTAACTTTCAGTTTGTTCAGCTTTGTTCTTGTCATTAGGACCAGAGAAACTACTTTTAAAATCTTTTTATGTTGAGCTGAAACTAAAAGTTGAATATCTTTTTTCACAAGTGAAAATATGTGAAGCTTTGTATTTTCTTCAACATTATGACTATTATAAAATGTTCAGTTTCTTAGTCTAGATGATTTTGAAATAAATAAAACTGAAATGCTTAGAATTAAAGCCATCAACTCTTTGTTTTAATATATTCTTAATGATTTTAGAAAGGGAGGGACAGAGAGATAAAAACATCAATGATAAGAGACAATCATTGATTGGCTGCTTTCTGCAAGCCCCACACTGGGAATCGAGTTCGCAACCTGGGCATGTGCCCTTGACCAGAATCAAATCCGGGACCCTTCAGTCTGCAGACTGACATTCCATCAACTCTTGCTATCCAAAGGCTCATTTTTCTTATAGGTTGTCTGTAATTATGCCTGCTCACATTTCCTCTCAAGAGTCTCTGATTTGGAGCAATGCTCTTACTCAAATAAAACTTCCTAAAGTGATTCATAGTGGGCAAAAAAAAAAAAAGGGGGGGGGGAATTTAAGACCATTTTTTTCTGTTAGAAGCATATGAGTAAGACATAAGGAACAAGATTTAAGCTAATAGATAAAATGAAGTGTTGGGATCATGGAAATGAATTACACTCTATCCTGGGCCTCCATTATTAGCTCTGATTGAGTAGGCTATATAGGAGATAGGAGTAGAAAGAGTTTGGTGGATGTTATTAAGGAAAAGACTGTGCAAAGTGTGAGATTAATTCTCTCCACCTTGTAAAAATTTTCCACTTCATTCACAATGGCTAGCAGTTTTCCAAACTTTATGTCATATTTATCATCACAGAAGGCTTATCTTATTCATGATTTGACAGTCTTCTAAAAACCCACTCCTGTGACAATGTGCTTCATCTAAAGAAGATTGGTTGTACATTAGCATCTGGGATGTTGTCTGTCAGTTCCTATGAATTATATCTTGAAATATTTTTTTCTCTGCATATTTTCAGATGATATCCTTGGAGTTTTCTTTCTGACGATCATAGAATATGCAAATAAGTAAAATAAAATGCTTTTAAAAATGTATTGCTTTCAGAGAGGAAAAGAGAGAGAGAGATAGAGACATCAATGATGAGAGTGAATCATGGATTGGCTGCCTCCTGCATGCCCCCTACTAGGAATTGAGCCCACAACCCAGACTTGTGACCTGACTAGGAACATGTGACCTGGTTCATAGGCAGACACTCAACCACTGAGCCACACTGACCAGACAAATAAAACACTTGACAAACATTAATGCTTAATTGGCCAAGTATATCTCTGTGACTTATATCAACAAGAAAGTATCATTCAGAACAATTTTTTTTCTAAAAGAACTCTGTGTTAGTTAGCAATGGTTGCTTTCAAAAACACCCCAATATAATAGCTTAAAAGCCCGATGATCTTTTATTATCTTGCATGGTTTCTGCAGGTCAAGGGCTTGGGAAGTACTCAACCAGGCAGCTGCAGTCAAGGTCAGCGGGAGCTGTAAAAGCGTGCCTAAGGCTATAAGATCTGCCATAAGGTGACTCACTCAGGTAGCTGGCAATTTGATGCTGGCTGTTGGTCACGGAAACCTCAGCTCCTCCCACCCAGCCATTCCCAAATGGGTAGCTTTAATGTCCTCATGGCCTAGTGGCTGGCTCCCCTCAGAATAAGCAACCCAAGGACCCAAATGCCCAAGGTGGAAATTATAGAGTCTTTTACAACTTGGAATTCATAGTCATTCCCACTAGCTTCTATTGGTCCACTGCAGGGTGATTCGGTATGGGAGGGTGCAAAGCAAGGCTTAAATAGCAGGAGGCAAGGCTCATTAAGGACTCTGTGGAGGCTGAGTGCTGCTTACATGTACTTTTCTTATTATTGGAGGTATGTAATCATTTATGTCATTTTTAAAATGTTTATTTTTTAAATTACTTTTCCCCCACAACAGTTCCTTAGAAGTAAATCCATCTCTATTATTCACTGCTTTTACCACTCCTAAAGATATTTCATTTTTGTATAGTTGCAATAGCCTCATGGGTTAAATTCTATTCTTGTTTTTTTTTCTCTCCAATATTATTTTTTAAAATGTAAGTGAAAAATATTTCTCCATACTAGGAATATGAAAAGTTAGGCAGAGCCATCTACTAAAACCAGTTCTATACCATAAGCAGACAGTCTACCTCTGTATTTCCCAAGAGGTATTGTATGTGCAATAAGTTTCAAGGTTAGATACAGTCATGATATTCTGGGTTTCACAAAGTTAAACATTGCTTTCCTTTTTTTTTTTCTAGCTTTTTCTTCACACCATGAGTCTTTAATGTGCTATACTCATTGCAAATTTCTGAGAAGATAAAATGTGCAGCATTTCCCAATGTTACTGAATCGTGGAACACTTTGCCCTTAGGGCATTTTGCATTGGTATTTCACAAAATATATTTTAGGAAGTTCTAAGTATTTTATTTCACCCACATGTTCTGTCTGCTTAAAATTTAACGTTACCAGCAGTGTTAAGGTTTGAACCCTTCTCCATGCCTCGCATACCTTCCTGCAATTCATTTCACCTTGCCACAGCTAGAATGTTCTTTTAAAAACACAAAGCTCATCCTATCACCCAGCTGCATACAATTTTTAGATAATCTTCCAGTTTTTCTGAACATGAAGACAAATCTCCTCACTAAGACCTTGCATGGTCTGGCATGTTCCTGTGAGCCCCCTCTCCCTGCTCTCTGCACTTGGACACTGACCTCTCAATGTTTACTACAGGCATATCTCGGATACATCATCGTGGTTTGTTCCAGGCCACCAGAATAAAGCCAGCTGTAATCTGTTTGCTGGTGAAGGGTCTTGATTTAATTTATAGAAAATGCAGCACGTGTGACCTGTAAGCAAGGAAAGTACAACAAAACGAGGTCTTCCCAATACAGGGATTTTTCATTTGCTCTGTCTTCTGCCTAGAACCCTCTCACCTTCCTCCTGTGTCTGATTAATTCCAACTGATCCTTCAGACCAACTTCAAGTATTATTTGAAATTTCCCTCAGTATTACAAGCATGTTCAACCCTTTGAAATAGAACATTTACAGTTTTGCATTCATTTGTGTTATTATATGGTTACAGTCTGTCTCCCACAATAGATTATAAGCTACGTGAGAGCAAAGAGTTCGTGGGCACTGTTTTAGATGTCCCATGAATACTTCGTAAGTAAACAAATTACTGAACGCCTTCAGGAATTCCCCTTTCCTCTTTGTCACATCCCCATGTGGTTCAGGATTTCATTTTATCCTCCAATGTCTAGTGCCATCTCCTAGCTAGTAGATCTTCTTCATTCCGGTTTATCTGCTTTCTGGTTCTTGTTAAAAAACACAGCCAGACTCCTGTTTTGAAACTACAACATGGTCTATGCTATTCTTTTCCTGAAACACTTTAGCTATCTCTCCACTATTCTGGAGCAGGATTTGCAACCCAAGGGCCTTTAGGTGAGGTGGAAGGGGGAAACATTTGCTGCTCTGGAAGCCCATAGACCACCGGTTTGTGACCCTAAGTTCTAACATAACTAAAGAAGATGTTTATATTCACTAATTTTGAACTTATGCCACTCTTAGATCTGAAAGTAACTGGAATTTCCAGTTCTAACTTGTTTTAACTGCGATTTCAAGCAGAGGTCCAGTCAAAAATAGCCTCTTGGTTACCAACCCCTGAACAATTGAGATTTGTACCTTAACTTTCAAGCACCGCATTTCCTTGACTTAGAACCCTCTTCTTCCAGATCTATACCTTTCAGGTTCTCTAAAGGCAGAAATGTTTCCTATATCCCAACCCAGCAGGCCTGACCCCTATCCCCTACATGCTGAACTGATAATTAACACTAAACCATTAAGGTGCAAGGCTATGTTTTATATATTTATAATTTATAACAAAAAAACTATTAACTGTAATTTGTATCTTATTCAAAATATTCTTCTCATTTAGTAAATGCATAATAAATGGTTCATTGCTTTCCTTACAATTAGTAGCAGCTGTTGTCACCAGAGGAAAAGCTAGAGACAGCTCCTTGGAGTGTTAACTTGTTAGGCTGTAGTCAACCTTGATATTAGAAATTTATTATTTTCATTTGGGTGCTGTCTTCTTTAATGAAGCCATGAAAGCAGTCTTCAATTTCCCTATTAGCAACATCGATATGTATTCATTAACTCAACTATATTAGGAAAGTGCATAAAATAAAGTAGCCAAAGTGGCTGCCATTCTATACCATGGAAAATGATAAAGAAATTACTTATATTATTTTTGCTGGTCCCTGGAAAAGAGATGTTTAAAATACATTTGAGGTCAAGCATTGTGAATGATGGTTGTCTGGAATGTATAGGAAACAGATTCACAAACTTGTTTTCAAGGAAAGGGCTACAAAAATCCTGGAAATAATCCAGTAGTAAAACAGTTTTGACTTGATTGTCAGTCCCCTCAGTGGTCAGGGAGATCTGAAAGAGCTGGTGTGGATGGTGTGGAAGAAGTGCAGCAGAAAGTAAATTAGAGTCAGTACCCTGCTGTTACTGTTGGGTCCTAGGATGACTGAACTATAAAATGTATGAGGAAATGACTAATGTATGCTGCCTCGTTTTCATGTAAAATGCTCTACTTGTACTTTATTTGGAACAAACACAATTTTTTTTCATTTAGAGCAGAGTCCAAATAGTCTTATGAATAGAGATACCAAGTTCTGGGAATTTACCTTCAGCTGTGTATGTGGCAGTGAGCCAGTCATTATGCTATAAATTGCTGCATTTCACACCTGGAAGTAAGCACATTGAAAAATTTCACCAGAGAAATTTCTTAAAAATTCTGTGAGATTTTGAAATGCAAATTTTATGTATCACTTCTGTAACTGGTAAGAAGTGAGACAGTGTACATACAGGGTGCACACACTGTATACACGCTGGATAATCATTAATTCCAATGAATTAAGCCTGAAAATAAAGAAACATCAATTGAGCTATCAGCTGTTAAAGTGTCTATACATTTTTGGGGACATCTGTACTTGGAAAGGACCTATTGGGTCTAGCATTGTGTTTATATAGTTCACATAAGACATATCTTTAATACAATTCAACTTAAGATGTATAATTAATGTTATTGTTTTTTTGATATGGGTACTATTTTGTTGATGTTTCTACCCCAAAGCAGCATTGCTGCAGAGTAGACTATGATTAATTTTCAATGTCTTTCTCCCCATTGGCAGCATGTTTGAGGAAAACAAGGCCCATGTACTGGAGAAGAACAAACTAGGAGAGTGACTCAGGGGAGAGAATTGGTGATCACATACTTCAGGTCCTTGTAAGTAACTTTAAAGTCTTTGATTTTATTTTCACTGAGATTGGAAGCCACTGTAAGTTTTTGAACAGAGAGGCATCATTTGATTTACTTTTTTAAAATATTGCTTTGACTAATATGTTGAAAAGAAATTTTGAAATTGCAATGTGGCAAGGGTGGAAACAGGAAGGCCAGTTAGGAGGTAATCACAATAATTCGAAAAGGAGAGATGGTGGCTCCATCTGGGTATCAGCAATGGACATGGTGGATGTGGTCAGATGCTGGATGCATTTTGAAGGCAATGCCAAGCGATTTCCTGGACTTTCTCATCCCAGATGATTGAGAAGAGTAGACTTGCCTAGTGTGTCAAGGAGGAAGAGTGCTCACCCATGTTGCATAGGGCACGTAGGTAAAGGAGGATAAGGACTGGAAAATGATAATTGGCAATGTGGATGTTATAGGTGACCTAGATAAGAGTAGTTTTGGTGAAGTTGAACATAAATACATATTGGAATGTATTTAAGAGAGAATGAAAAGAGGGCAATCAGAGACAGTGTTGACCATGCTTTCAAGGGACTTTGCCATAGCAAAGCAAAGTAATCTAATGCTACTTGGCAGCACACAAAGGAAAGGTTTTTTGGGGTGTGTGTGTGTGTGTGTGTGTGTGTGTGTTTTGTGTGGGAGAAACAACTCTCCCACACTGTAGTATGACAATCTGCATTTATATGCTAATAAACTAGCAGAGAAAATATGTTGATGTAGGAGAAACAGAATTGCTAGGATGATGTTCTTCAGTAAGGAAGAAGGAATGGAATCCAGTGTCCATGGATGGCATAGTTTTAGATGAATGTGGTAGAGAGAGTTCATCTCTCATAATGGGCAAGAAGGCAGAGCATGTACATATAGAAGCTGGTAGGGATCTGAAAATTCTCTTCTAATGGCGCCGATTTTATCAGTGAACTGGGACTCAAGGCCAACAGCTGACAGTGGGTCTGAAATGATTATTGGAGTGCTTAATGAGTAGCCTGGCAGATGCTGGCCATACAGCTCTCGGAAGGTTAGTCTGGCTGAGTCAGGTCTCCAGCTAGTCTGACTGGAGATTAGGAGGAGGCGAGTAGAGAAAATTGAATCTAAATTTTACAAGGAGGATCCCAGAATAACTAGGCAGAGCATGAAGGTAGATATGACTGCAGCAGTGTGTGCAACCTGAAAGACACTCTGAAAATGAAGGCAAACCGTGAGGGAGACTAAATAAAGAGGGGAGACGCAGCTGTGTGTGTGAGATACCGGTAACCCATCCCAGCTAACCTGAGCGGAAACACCGGCTCCCACCCTACTGCTAATATTCTCCTCAGTGCGAGAAGGTTGAACGGATGCGTGAAAGCACTTTGTTGTGTGGAGCTTGATATTGTTGGAATAAACAAAAAATTGCAGAACTCAGCTCGTTTTTAATCTATGCAGTGCCAAATGGTGGAATCCTATCAATTATGTTAATGTTTTGCCCACACAAGCATGTAAGTTTAAGCAAATAGCTGAATATTGAGCTTGTTCCAACAGGGTTTGACATCTTAAAATAAGACAGTAATTTCTAAGTGATACATAGTAAAATGCTGTGATAATACGCTCCTTTAAAACAATTCAAATGTTTGTATACACTGTAACATGTTATTCTGTGAGTCATGGAATATCATCTAAGCTGAGAAGACTCTGTGATGGAGAAGTGAAATGCCCACCATCACAAATGGTGAGTGCAGACTCAGAACTCGATGATTCTGCTTCGGATTCAATGAACACTTACTCAGTTGTGCGCCAGGTATCCCATCGAGCAGTTGGTTTTGGCCTTCTTATTCCCAGACCTATGCTCTTTAGAAAAAGAAAAAAAAAAAAAGCTAATCTCAAGAAAACTTCCATCACCAAAGTAACTATTTTCATTTTATGCTAAATAATGTGCAATAATGCTCACACTTTGCATTCATAAATATACCTCTATTATTTTCACTAAGTGATTTCAACTTAAATTTGCAAATATTTTCACAAGCAGGAGCTATAATTAATTTCCCTACAGAATTCTAAGGCCCATGCTTCAATCTTTTTGTTTAAAATATCATCTTCTGAGCGTCTTTTATAAAATGAGGAATAATTTCAATTTGTTTGTCAATGAAGTGTTGGTGGTGTTGGTAGGAAGGCAGTTAACATCAATGAACTGATGCCCTGCCATTTCTCTAATGAATACTCTTGTTTTTGACTTCAGACTAGTGTGCATAGCAGAAAAATAAGAGTTAGTAGGAAAACTGACATTTTTGCAGCTGCATTTCTCTTGTAGGCAGATGTTAACAGCTACTTTAAATGGGTGTTCAGATAATAGGGTGCGTTTTGTTATCACTATGCCAGAACAAGTAATCAGAAGCAGGAAGGAGATCTGTGCTTAAAGAAGTCTGTCAATAAGTCGACAATGTTTTTCTCTCTAAAGGGCTAATGGGCTTGACAGTTTTAAGTGCTTGCTTGGGAGAGCATTATGAAGACAAAACGCCAAACAATGGCAGTGGCAGTGCAGGCTAAAGCTTTGATTATTCACTGTACTATTATTTTAAGGTCAATATTCCTTTAATTTATACGGTTTGGAACCAAGGTAGGACGGACTTTCTGTCTCAGTATTTCACTCTACCATCCGGGGAAGGTTGTTTGTCAAGAATATATGATTATTTGAAAATTCCATCATGATGCATGAAACTTGGCATGGGTAATAATAAAAAATATATTGAAGGTCTTTGTGTAGGATACATGAGGCCAGAAATTGGTACACTTGTTATGTTCTCAGTGTATTGATCACATTCTCTGAATTTCCTGTGACATTGCTTTTATGAAACCTGGATGGCTTCTTAATAGAGCAGTGAAAATACCAATGGGCGTAGTCACTTTAATAAAGAGCTAATATATTAGAGAAAATCCCAGAAGAATTTTTAGAAAACTGTATTTAAAAACAGACTTGATATTTATTTTTTGTTAATCCTTATTTTTTTCCATCATCTTTTCTTAGAGTGGAAGGGAATGAAGGGATTGGGGGAAAGAGAGAGAGAGAGAGAGAGAGAGAGAGAGAGAGAGAGAGAGAGAGAGAAGGAGAGAAACATTGATGTGAGAGAGACACATCTATTGGTTACCTCCCACAGATGCCCTGACTGGGCCAGGTATTGAACCTGCAACCTAGGCACGTACCCTTGACAGGGAATCAAACCAATGACCCTGTGGTACACTGGGCAACACTCTAACCACTGAGTAACACGAGCAAGGCTAAAAGCATATGTTCAGTTCAAAAATCTAAAACTAGAATTAAGGTACAACTCAGTTCCATTGCTTGTTTGTGTTTTTTTAAAAATATCAAATACTTTCCCTGGGGCTGCCACTGCTCCTACCTTATTCCTTTAAATTTTTAAATACTATTTTAAACTTTATTTATTTTTTAAATGAATAATGCTTTCATATGTTTCAAAAAGCAAAATAATATGAAAAGTCCTACAATGAGAAGTTTTGCTCCTACCTCTGTTTCCTTCCATTTCCAACAAGGGTTAGTTATTTAAAAAAATCTTTTTTGTTGTAATATTTGTTGAGCATCTCTAAGCTATCTGGGGTGTAGCCTTCTATTTCAGAGGAGGATTCACCTCAAGTGAAGGTAGGTAAAGTGTGAGTGTCCTTGCTAGTTGTTTCACTGAATAATTGCTACACATACTATGCAGGCAAAAACTATAGAATGTGTCGGTGTTTCTCGTCCTCCCCTTTTATAAACACATCGATGTAAACACATAGATGTATCATTTCCAACAGTGGAGCAGTCCACCCTTCTATGAATTTGTAATGAAATGACTATATGTAAATGAGATGATTATAACTTATATACGAAATGATTCAATAGTTCAAAGAAAGATGTCAGACAAAATGGCTCATGTTGAACTGACTTCTTCATGTAAAATGACAAAGATTTTTAAAAAATCTAATGTGTCTACTTAACAAGATTCAAGGTGATACTGCATTTATATAACCAGAAGAATTATGAACTAGGAAAACTTTATTTCAGGTAACTCATGATGACTGAATTTGAATAAAACAATCCAGTCATTGAATAGTAAATTAGCACAGAAAACTGGATCAGTAATTAGAAGAGCAGATCAAGAAACTATCAGAGAAGACAGAGAAAAAAAATAGTAGGGTATAAATGAAGGATAGATTCAGAAAACCAAACAAGGTATAACAGGAAATACATTAACATGCTTCTCAAATGTTCATGAGGGTAATAGCCACATGGACACATTAAGATGCTGTGTTCTGTGTGCCCTCCCCAGGGATGCAGGATGCTAGTTCCATATGTTAGGGATTGGACTTGGGCTTATCTATGTTTTAAAATAAGAACATGAAGTAATTTTAGTGGTATGGAAATTTGAGAAAACATTACCACAAATGAAGGGAAAATATTCCAAGCAAACCATCAAGACAAAAAATTTTAAATATGCGTGTTTGTATTTAAGTAATATTATACAGATAATATTACTTCCAGGATTTAAAAATATTTTCTTCATAATAAATGGTTCATAACATGTTAAGCAAAATAAATGAAAAGAGACATAATTCTAGTAATTTGACTATTGAAATTAAGGGGCATGTCCTTCAAGTATCCAGTCAGAAAAACTTAAAGACAAAAAACAATTAGTTGACCTACTTCCCTTCTACAAAGCTAAGTGCTAGAAGATGAGAAAGAAATGCCAGCAGAGTTATGGCAGAAAAAAAAATTTCCTAAAAAGCCATTGTTCATTGAAAGATCAAGAAAGACATTTGCAGACAAGTAACAGCTCAAAAAAAAGGATTTTGTCTGCCTATCTCTCCTGAAATCCTATATAATAAAAGAGTAATATGCAGATTGACCCTAACAGCAGAACCACTGGGATTGACTGCTTACTATGACACACACTGACCACCAGGGGGCAGACACTCAATACAGGAGCTGCCACCTGGTGGTCAGTGTGCTCCCATAGGGGGAGCTCAGCCACAAGCCAGGTGACGGCTGTCAGCACAGTGATGGTGGCGGGTGCCTCTCCCTCCTCCTTAGCAGCCCTAAGGATGTCTGACTACAGCTTAGGCCTGCTCTCTGCTGGCAAGTGGACATCCCGTGAGGGCTCCTGGGCTGCCAGAGGGATGTCTGACTGCCAGCTTAGGCCCAATCTCCGGGGAGCAGGCCTAAGCTAGCAGGTGGACATCCCCTGAAGCATCACAGACTGCGAGAGGGCATAGGCCAGGCTGAGGGACCTTACCGAGTGCACAGATTTTTGTGCACTGGGCCTCTAGTTATTAAATAAAAGCAAGTGTTAATTGAAAATTAGAAGGGGGGGGATATAGCCTAATATTGTTCACATAACTTAATTTAAATCTCAAAAATATAATGTATTGAGTTAGAAGATACAAAGTATCTAAAAAGAATAATAATGGTAATCTGGATTTTTTGAAAAGACATTATTTCAACAAAAACCTGGAGATGGGAAGAAATAAAAGTATACTAATCTTTCACTTTACATGTAAATATCAACAAACATATTTTATTTTTTCCCTTGATAGAGAAATACATGATAAAATATAATTAAAATTTAAAAATGATCACCAGTTAGCTGAGTTCATGGCACCTGGAATTAAGAGTTCATCTCCCAAAAATTATAATTAAATTTTGGGAAAAGACTACATCTCCCATGCTTCCTTGTGGGCAAGTGTGGCCCTGTTGTTAGATACTGAGGGAAGAATATCCCAGAAAGCAGAAACATAAGAGAAGCCCCCAAATCCATATACAAATTCTTCTCAGAGTCTTGCCTGACTCCCGAACAACAGAGTGTGAAACAAATCTCCAAGTCACCCCCTTTCCTCACACCCAGGAAAAAAACAGCAGCTAGAAAACAAACAAACAAACAAACAAACAAACAAAAAACAGACAGCATAGAGATTTTAGCAGCTATCTGGATGCTTGGGAGATACAGTTTGGAATTTAATTCCCACCTATCTAATCTAATAAAAGAGTAATATGCAAATTGACCCTCACTCCGTTACACCCACAAGCCATTCCCACAAACCACGCCTGCCAGCCAATCAGGAGCAAATATGCAAATTCAACTAAGATGGTGGCAGCCACAGAGCTGGAGTTGCCCCAGGCAGTAGAAGAAGCCAGGACCCTGAGGGCCCTGAGCTCTACTCAAGGCTACAACGTTTCAATTATAGAAGATAAACAAACCCCAGATACCTGCTGGGCTGGGACCTTGGGTTGCCAGAGGGAAACCCAGGCTTCGAGCGGGGGACCAAGGCAACAAAGTTTCAATTATATAAGTTAAATAAATCCCAGATACCTGCTTCCAGCCAGGCACCCCAGTAGGGACTGAATCCTGAAGGGGCTGTGGGCAGCCTGAAACGGCCCTCAGCCCCTCACCCAGGCTGACCAGGAAACCCAGAGGGCCATGGCTTAGTGAGAACCATGTCTCAGGAGTAACGGCAAAACTGAAACGGACCCGCTTTGACAAAGCCTGAAACCACTCCTCCACACTGCCCAGGCCAGCCTCCACTAATTTGTTTGCTGGAATAAAACTCAATACTCTTCAGAGGAAGAGTTAGAGTTTTGTTTGAAGGGCAAATAGAGGAACAGGATGAAATAGATCAGAAACAAACCAAAATAAACACATGGTATTGGATAGTACAGCAGATCCTGAATAATGTTATTTTGTTTGATGCTATTTCATTGTAAGACTGATGAGGAAAAAAAAAAAACAAAAATTGATACCCCTCTGGGCCACTGTGTGGAGTTTGCATGTTCTCCCCATGTCTTCAGGGTTTTTCCCACATTCCAAAGATGTGACCATGAGGTGAATTGGCTGGAGTGTCTAAATTTTCCAGTCTGAGTAAGTGTGGGTATGAGTGTGAGTGAGTTTGCCCTTCGAAGAAAGATTGTTCTGTTCAGGGTTGCCTTTCAGCCTACTGCCCTGAGCTACCAAGATGGGATCTGGCTACTCGTGACCATGAACTTAAATACGTGGGTTGAAAAATAATCTTACTTATGTTTATTAATCTTTTTTAAATGTATGTATAGCTCACATTTATTTAAATGTTTACTATTAGAAGTGTTTTGGATCTTTACTTAGAATTTTGGTGATGTTTTTGTGACCAGAAATATGTCATAGGAGCTTAACTTTTCTTTATATCAATTAGCCTATGGTAAAACTGGTTTCATGATACCTCGTTTCACTTAAAGTCACAGTTTCCAAGAACCTAGTTACGATGCTAAGGACTTTTGTACTAGTTCAGTTGCACTTAACTAGAAATTTACAAAAATTTAACAAGATAACATGAGCTTAAAAACTCTGTAATGTGTTATCTAGAGTGTTTACTCTGTAATAAATTTTCTAGACATAAGGAGAAACAAAATATAATTCAGAGTTAAGAGAAAAATATGGTTAATAGAAACAAAATAATAAATCACCCAGGCAAAATTAACAGACATGGACAATAAAATAACTATGATTAATATCCTAATCTCCAGAAGAATGATGGAAGCAATGGGAAGAAATGAGGAAATGTCAAGATAGCTATAGTCTAAAAGAAACAAGTGGAAATCTTAGAATTAAAAAAATAAAATAATAGGTAGTAAGATTTATATGAATAGATATTTAATTTTTATGTAAAATCAAAATAGTTATAAAATGTTAAAGTGAGTCTATACAGTTTGACATAAATATGTAAATAATATTTTTATTACCTTAGGTGGAGAGGCAATTCTCAACATGGCACCAAATGTGCAAACTATTTTTTAAAAAGAGTGAAAAGATTCATGAAATAAAAATTAATTTCAATAAGTAAAAATAATATTTAGAAAATAAATAACCCAGAAAATTAAAATAGAGGAAAAAAATGTTTGCAGTTTAAAGATATTACTGTTTTTAATATAAAGATATCAATATGTCAAAGTTCTAATAGCAAAATGGGCAAAGGGCACGAAAAATAACCTGTAATTGAAGAAACACAGAAGACCAGGAATCATGGAAAATGTTTAGTCTCCGCAACAGATAGAGAACTGAAAAAATTTCCTGTCAGATTAGCAAGTTTATAAAGACATGAATGGAGAGAGTGGACAAGCATACCATGCAGTTGGAACGCTAGATGATACAGTTTTTCTAGAAGGCACTTTGTGAATCTAAACTAATAAAAGCGAAATATTAAAATTAACCGTTTCTCCGAGACAGGGTAAGCCACGCCCACCAGCCAATCAGAGCGGCTGTATGCAAATTAGCCCAG
>PVJC01033390.1:0-19396 GCA_004026665.1 Murina feae | reverse complement strand
GTGGCTGGAGGAAGATGGGCAGTAGGCAAGCTTGGGAGGCAGGCCGCACCCAGCCCTGGCCACGCTCAAAAAAGAGAACAACATGCAGGGGAGGGCAAGAGTCTGAGAGATCAACATAGAGGGGGTGCCTGCTCCAAGCCTCCATGGTGTGCCTGGGGGCAGGCCCCCGGCAGGTAGACACACACAGGAGGACTGCTCCCACACCGGCAGGTAGACACACACAGGAGGACTGCTCCGAGCCTCAGATGCGGCTGGGGGCAGGTCCCCAGTGGCCACACACACACACACACACACACACACACACAGAAGGCGCCTGGCAGACTGAGGCCATCATAGGACATCCACTGAGGGGTCCCAGACTGTGAGAGGGCACAGGCCGGGCTGAGGGACTCCCTCCACCCCGAGTGCACAAATTTTTGTGCACCGGGCTCCTAGTAGAAGATAGATAAACCCCAGATATCTGCTTACAGCCAGCCTTGCTGGGAGCTTTGGTCGCTGGAGGCCCCCCACCCTGAAGGGGCTGTGGCCAGCCTGCAAACAGCCATCAGCCCCTCACCAGGATGGCCACACCCTCATGGGGTGAGGGTCCCTGCTGGGGGGCTTGGCCAACCTGCAAACAGCCATCAGCCACTCACCCAAGCTGGCCAGGCACCCCAATGGGGACCTCCACCCTGAAGGGCGTGTGGCCAGTCAGAAAATGGCCCCCAGCCCCTCACCCAGGTTGGCCAGGAACCCCAGCGGGAACCACACCCTGATCCGGGACACCCTTCAGGGCAAACTAGCCAGCCCCCACCCATGCACCAGACTTCTATCCTATATGATAAAAGGGTAATATGCAAATGGACCCTAACAGCAGAACCACTAGGAATGACTGGTCACTATGACACACACTGACCACCAGAGGGCAGACGCTCAATGCAGGAGCTGCCCCCTGGTGCTCAGTGCACTCCCACAGGGGGAACTCTGCTCAGCCACAAGCCAGGCTGACAGCTGCCAGTACAGCAGTGGTGGTGGGAGCCTCTTCTGCCTCCTCAGCAGTGCTAAGGATGTCTGACTGCAGCTAGGCCTGCTTCCCAGTGGCAAGTGGACATCCCTCGAGGGCTCCCAGGCTGCCAGAGGGATGTCTGACTGTCAGTTTAGACCCGATCTCCCAGGGAGTGGGCCTAAGCCAGCAGGTGGACATCCCCCAAGGGACCCCAGACTGTGAGAGGGCACAGGCCAGCCTGAGGGACCTCCCCTTCTGAGTGCACAACTTTTTGTGCATCAGGCCTCTAGTATACTATAATTGTACAGACTTGAGAACATGGACTAGTTATTTACTTTTTGAAACTTAGATTCATTTTTGTAAGTATAAACCATAAAATTCCTTTATGTTTAACTTCCCTATTTATATGTTCACCTTTAAAAAAACTAATTCTTTTAATTTTTGAGTAACATTATTATTGGCTGGCAAATGTTTGGCTTATATAAATAACTAGAGGCCCAATGCACAAAATTCATGCACTGGTAGGGTCCCTAGCGGCTGCTAGCTACTCCCTTACCTTGGCCCCACCTTCTGCCAAACTCCCAGGCTTCCCCTGGTTGAGCAGACAATTTGCATACTGTGCTTTTATCTTATAGGAAAGGCTAATATGCAAATAGACAGAATGGCAGAACAAACAAACAACCAGTCACTATGACATGCACTGTCCACCAGGGGCTGTGCATGGACCATGGCAGACATTGATCACAGCAAGATGGTGGAGCAGGTGAGCAGGGGTGCCAGACCAAGGCGGGGTACCAGTCGCTGTCATTGGGGTAAGCCTCTGATGTTACTGAAAATCCTTTGCTCCTGCGCACCACGGTTCTACCCAGCACTTGCACCTACTGCCTGCACCAGCTCTGCTTTCACCCACTGCCAGTGCTGGAGCTGCCACTAGCACCCAATGCTGGCTCCTGGTGCTGGGCCCAATTGCTTGGCGCCATCAGCAGGTGCGAGTGGTGGCTGCCGTTCCTATTGCCCCTCAGGGCTTTTCCACCTCCCCTTGCTCCTGAGGGGAGATCAGGGCCGGCAGCTTCTTCTCATAGTCACTTCCACTCCCGGTGATGGTCCCACTCGCCCCCGCTGCCAGTGCTGGAGCCGCCACTTGCACCCACTGCCAGCACCGGCCCTGCTCGCATCGACACTCGATGCCAGAGCTGCTGTTCACACCTGTTGCTGGTGTCCGATGCCAGTCCCAATTGCTCGGTGCCATGAGCGGTGCGAGCAACGGCTGCTGGCCCTGATCAACCCTGAGGGTTTTTCCACTTCCCCCTGCTCCTGAGAAGTAATCAGGGCAGCAGCTGCCACTTTCACTGCTGACAGTGCTGGCCCTGCTCACACCCGCTGCTGGCGCCAGCCCCAATCACTCCGTGCCTTCAGCGAGTGCAAGTGGGGCCGGCGCCATCAGTGTGTGAGAGCCACAGCGGTGGGAATGGGGCTGCGGGCAGAGAGGAGACCCAGGCCATGTCAGGGCGGGAGGGGTGTGGAGGATGGGCTGAGACCCGCCCCTGTGCCTACCTCTTGGCCCACAGTTCCTTTCAAGGTGCACGAATTCATGCACTGGGGCCCTAGTACTTTATATAATCTATATCCTTAGCTCAAATCCAGGGGTTAGTTGAAGCTAAAAAATTTAAAATATCAAGGTAAAAGTCTATATTTAAAAATTAATTAAAAATTATAGTATCTTCTTGGGTTTTCAACATCTAAACAACTAACAGCTGGGGCTTTCATTTCCAACCCCTTTATCTTTGGACAGTTTGCTTTGAGTATAGAAAACTTTCAATTTCACCAAGGGATTGCCATACAAATGAGAGAAAAGTCTGAAAAATATATGAAAATGCTAAAAATGACATGGTCCCATGCTTCACAAAAAGAAATCTCAGAAAAAAAGTTATGATTAATAAAGAGCACCAGCCCATGGAATGCAGAAATTAGGAATGTCTGGCAAATCACAATCAGAAATACTTATTTTCAGCTCTTTCACATTTCAACCAATTTGTTTTTTATCAATTTACCAGAAACCCAAAGTAGAAAATATTATCCATCTTATTTACATAATTCTTTCCAAGCTAAAGTGTTTCACAGTAGAATGATATCTTTAACTAATATTCCACTTAGTTGAAAAAAAAATCTAGTTGAGACTTCTATCCACCAGCTATGAAAGGTACGTTCTTATTGTTTCCATTAAGGTGATAGAAACCCTTGCTCCTATCCAGATAGTCATTGGCATGTGTTGAGGAGAACAGCAGGCTGGGACTAAGCTTGGAATCTGTGACCCTAGAAGAAACCAAATTAATTACTGCTTGGGATTGAACCTGAAATGATTACCTAAAAGTAGGCTCTAACCCCTTAATTGATTGAAAAGCTCATGGGTATTTCCACAGTCTTAAAGATTCTCTTTTTTGTTTTGGTATTCTGGAGTTAGAAAGTATGTAGTGTCTCCAGCTTTGTAAATTAGAAGTCCTTTTCACAAATGTGAATTCTTTTTCTTTTCAAACAGGCACAGTTATAGTTTTAAAGGAGGCAACCAAGACTCCTGTTTGCTGTAGCTCCGTGGCTGCTGGCTGCCATCTTGGTTGGGTTAATTTGCACATAGTCGTTCTGATAGGAGCCCTGCCAGTGTGGCTCATGGGTTGAGCATCGAACAGTGAACCAGAAGGTCATGGTTCCATTCCTGGTCAGGGCACATGCCTGGGTTGCAGGCTCGATCCCCAGTACGGGATGATACACAGGAGACAGCCAGTCTCTCTCATTATTGATATCTCTCTCTCTCCCTCTCCCTCTCCCTCTCCCTCTCCCTCTCCCTCTCTGAAATTAATTTTTAAAATGTTTAAATGTAAGTCAATGGGAAAGTGTAACCAAATTCCTATAAATCCACATTTCTGGGACTTTTCAAGAACAGAAGAAACTCCCAAGTGCATGGCTGCCAATACTATATAATCCATCGGTTGTCATTTCAGCTGAAGGGTTGCTGCACTCCTTCATCTTTGTACTTTCTACTTCCCTGTCTACAACTAAGGGGTCTTTGGTGCCCATTCTTTCTGAGGCCTGCAAAGTATTGTCAGTGTCCCCTTTCTACCTCTTGTGGGAATGCCCAGGGTTTCTCCCAACATTTCTTGAGCACCCAAGACCTCTTCCTCCCCACGTTTATCCTTACCAATGACACAAGACCTGACAGACTCAGACGTCAGATTCTGTCGACTCCCTCAGCACTGGGAGCTGCTGAGGCGCCAGCTGACAAATACTCACAGGGATGCTTTGGAAGACAATACTCAGTTGGGCAAATATTCTTTCTTATTTGCATAGAAAAACTTTATAGTCATCCCTGAAACACTGCTTGATGAAATCTTCAAAATTCTTCTTTTTTAGTAAATTAAATTAAATTTTATTTTATTTATTTTTTTAAATCTTTGCTTTCAGTTTCTTTTTAAATATATATATATTTTTTTTTATTGATTTCAGAGAGGAATGGAGGAGAGAAAGATAGAAACATCAATGATGAGAGAGAATCATTGATCTGCTGCCTCCTGCAGGCCCCCCACTGGGGACCGAGCCTGCAACCCAGGCATGTGTCCTTGATCAGAATCGAACCCAAGACTCTTCAATCCACAGGCTGACGCTCTTTCCACTCAGCCAAACCAGTAGAGCTAATTTATTTTTAATTTGATATAAATCAAATGAGAAATTTATTTTTTAAAACAGGGATTCCCATTCATAACTGAAAAAACTATTTTAAGATTTAATCATTTAGTGATCATTATTAACTGGTCTATTACATTAGTGAAAACAATAAAAATGTTTATGGAAAGAGCAGTCTTCTCACTCACACCATGAAATGGAAAGCACCCAGTCCTGACCACCTGGAAACACATGAACTTGACCTCGAGGGGCTTTAAACACAGGTGGGAGCACATAGTCATCCTCTGGAAACTGAACTGAGTCTCCCTGCACAGGCTGTTGCCAGAGGAATAGGTCAGGGTTGTGGAAAAAAGAATTGAATGACCCCAAATTAGGTAAAATGTCTCCAACTTGACAGTGAAAAGAATATGGCTGCTTTGGTTTTAATAATGAGAAGCAAGTACCTGGATTGACCGTCTCACCAAACTACATACAACTTTTGACAAGGATAGGTGGGTACCTTTGGGAAGGAAAAAGCAATGCTTGATGTCCAAATAGACATATGTTCATGACATCTAATTTAATAAAAGCATAATATTGAAATTGACCATTTCTTTGGGATGCCTAAGCCACGCCCAGGAGCCAATCAGAGCGACTGTATGCAAATTAACCCAGCCAAGATGGAGGCTGGCACTCACGGACCTGGAGTAAATAGGCAGCTTCCGTTGCAGCAGAAATAAAACTGTTTGTGGGCAGGCTGGGCCCCTCTGTGCTCCAGGCAACACGTATTTGCAACATTGTCTCAATTATAGAAGCCTTGAGCTGAAGCAGACAGGAGGCTTTGTTACCTGCCTAGGCCTCAGCTTAAAGGAACAGTATCAATTATAGAAGATAAACGAACCCCAGAAACCTGCTTCCAGCCAGCCTTGCTGGGACATTGGGTCAATGGGAGCTGTGGGCACCCTGAAAGCCTGAAAATGCCCCTCAGTCCATCACCCATGCTGGCCACACCCCAATGGGGTGAGGGATCCCACTGGGGGGCTTGGCCAGCCTGCAAACAGCTATCAGCCTCTCACCCAGGCTGGCTAGGTACCCCAGTAAGGACCCAAAACCTGAAGGCACTGTGGGCAGCCTGAAAAATGGCCCTCAGCCTGTCACCCAGGCTGGCCATACCCCAATGGGGTGAGGGTCCACACTGGGGGGCTTGGCCAGCCTGCAAACAGCCATCAGCTTCTCACCCAGGCTGACCAGGCATGCCAGCAGGTGGACATCCCCAGAGGGGTCCCAGAATGCGAGAGGGCAGAGGTCGGGCTGAAGGACCTCCCGAGTGCACAAATTTTTGTGCACCGGGCCCCTAGTCCTATCTAATAAAAGAGTAATATGCAATTAACCATTACTCCACAACAAAGATGATGGTGCCCATAGCCATGGGGCAGGACTCTGGCAGCATCATCCTGGCAACGTAAGTCCAGCAGGCATTGCTTCGACAACCCATGAGCAGGTCACGCTGGCCTGGAGCAGGCAAGCACCGCCAGCAGGCAGCCCCAGAAGGGCCTGCTCTCGGGTCACTGTGGTGATCAGTGAGTAGGAAAGCCTGGTCCATCTGCAGGCAGCCCGAGCTCATCTCAGGGCCTGCTTCTCGATCACCAGGGCAATTGATGAGCAGGCAAGCATGGCCGGCAGGCAGCACCCAACCCTGGCCACAACTCAAGTAAAGGAACAACATGCAGGAGAGACCAGGAACCTGAGAGATCAACACAGAGGGGTGCCTGCTCCAAGCTTCCATGGTACAGCTGGGGGCAGGCCCCTAGCAGACAGACACACACACACACACACACACACACACACACACACAGCGACTGCTCCGAGCCTCAGATGCAGCTGGTGGCAGGCCCCCAGCAGGGACACACACACACTCTCTCTCTCTCTCTCTCTCTCTCTCTCTCTCTCTCTCTCTCTCTCACACACACACACACACACACACAGGCACCTACTCTGAGCCTCCGCAGTGCAGCTAGGGGCAGGCCCCCAGAGGACACACATACACACACACACAAACATACATGACGCCTGCCAGACTGGGGCCATCAGTAGGACATCCACTGAGGGGTCCCAGACTGTGAGAGGGGGCAGGCTGGGCTGAGGGATCCCACCCTCTCCCCCATGCACGAATTTTGTGCACCGGGCCTCTAGTATATGATAAAACTCTTCCTATACCTTGTCCTTAAGAGATATAGCTAGACACTATCAAGCCATGCCTTCTAAATCTTAAGCCATTGCTTATACATGAATCATAACTGAGTCACATGTCTAAAGAGCCGTTTCAACCCTATCCAGTGTTGCTTAGTGGTTAGAGCACTGGCCTTTCACCAAAAGGTCACAGGTTTTATTCCTGGTCAAGAGCCCATACCTGGATTACAGGTTCACTCTGCACACTGGGGCACATATGGGAGGCAACCAGTTAATGTGTCTCTCTCACATTCATATTTCTCTCTATTTCTCTCTCTCTCTCTCTCTCTCTCTCTCTCTCTCTCTCTCTCTCTCTCTCTCCCCCTTTCACTCTCTCTTAAAAGCAATGGGAAAAATATCCTCACATGAGGATCAACAAAAACAAAAAAAGCACTATCCTGTTTTAGTTTGACTCATTTATCTCTTTTGCATTTATTCAACTCACCACATATTCACTTATCTACACTAAGAAATGAAAATCTGTATCTTATCACAAAGGCTAACATAAGAACTATCATGAAACTCCTTACAGATATCAACATACATTATGACATTTTCATGACATGTAATTCTAAATAGCCTATGCCAAATAAGGTTAATTTTTAATAACTTAATCCATTAAGTGGATGCATATTAAGCATGCATGTTTTTTTAAAAATATATTTTATTGAGTTTTCACAGAGAAGAAGGTAGAGGGATAGAGAGTTAGAAACATCGATGAGAGAGAAGCATCGATCAGGTGCCTCCTGCACACTCCTCACTGGGGATGTGCCTGCAACCAAGGTGCATGCCCTTGACTGGAATCGAACCCGGGACCCTTCAGTCCGCAGGCCGACGCTCCATCCACTGAGCCACACCAGCCAGGGCGCATTCATGTTTTTCATGTATGTAAAGTACATATTGTGACTCAATTTATATCTTACTCTCCAGAAGCTCACAATCTTCTAAGAAAACATAAAATGTGTGCATATATAGCTTGTATTAGCAAGAAAGGTATTGATTAATGCCAATGGGGAGATCAGAGAATATATCCTAAGAGATCATATAAGAAAGAAATTAATTTTAAATTGGAGCGTCAGCCTTTCACTCTCAGTGAAGACGGAGTAACAGGGACTGATTACCTTCCCACCTGAAACAACACCAAAAACCCAGATAAAATATGTCAAACAATGGTTCTTTTTTTTTTTTCATCTTTGCCCCCTTTTTCCTTTGATTTTTAAAGAAAATGGAAAGACAGAGAGAAATATTGATATGAGAGAAACATATTAATTGATTGCCTCTTGCAGGAGCCCCAACCAGGGAGGGTCAGGGAGGAGCCTGCAATGGAGGTATGTGGCCTTGACCAGAATTGAACCCAGAATTGAACCCAGGACCCTTAAATCTATAGGCCAATGCTCTAGCCACTGAGCCAAACCAACTAGGGCAAGCAACGGTTCTTAAAACATTGAACATCAATCGATGACAGACAGAGATCCCTAAGAGATGGGAAACAGAGGAAGTGAGCCCTATAGTTGACCCAGCTCATTGTCTGGTGAAGGTTTCCAGGCCATGATGTTAGGAAGGGAACTCACAGAGCTTGGCATCCTCTCCAAGGTAAGGGAATGAAACAGGGAATCTGGTGACAAGAATTCACAGAGCAGAGTAAAAGAGAAATCCTGTAAAGAGAGGACTCTGGAGATCTGCAGAGGCCAGTCCTAGCATCTTTAGCTAAGGATTAGATTAGTGGATGCATGTGAACTCGCTGCTGAAGGCAAAGGAAAAAACCCTTTGGGAAGGATGAGAGGGTACAGCGCCTAAAGCTCAGACAGCCAGAAGTAGTGACAGTTCCCAATAGATTGGAAAATTACATAATTTAAAAGTCATCAGCTAGAGTGCTAAAAAGGGTTTTGTCTCAATAATGAGTTAAAATTTATCCCAGACAACGATTCTGGAAAGATGATGGCATCGGGAAGCTGTCTCCCACCTAGACAGTAATGAAACTTGCAGAATCTGTTTGAGGTAACTCTTCCAGAACCCTGGAGTCTATTGATGGCTTGCAACTTCCAGGGTAAGGCTTTGATGGTAAATTTTGGTCAATTTCAGCTCTCAGGGCAGTAGCAATTACCCATCCCAACCACCAGACATGTGGCAGGCAGCTGTGCATGTGTTCCTGGGATAGGTTTCAGGAACCAGGGTGAGCAAAAGAAAACCCAGTCCTCCAAATATTGGGGATCTGTATTCTAATCACAGACATATAGACAAATAGACAAGCAGTCATTGCAATTTCACTTCCTTAAGTGTCCCCCATCCTCCTGCTCCTCATTGGAAGTCCCTCCTCCTTTGGCTAAACTGACTTCCAGAAGATTTAAAGAACCAGTGACCTTCTCTCCTTCCTTCAGTTTTTCTCTTTTCCTTTTAAGGAGTCAGGCATTAAAAACTAGGACATTAGCCCTAACCAGTTTGGCTCACCGGATAGAGCATTGGCCTGTGGACCTAAGAGTCCCAGGTTGGATCCCAGTCAAGGGCACATGTTGGGGTTGTGGGCTTGATCCCCAGTAGGGGGCATGCAGGAGGCAGCCAATTAATGATTCTCTCTCATCATTGATATTTCTATATCTCCCTCCCTCTCTCTCCCTCTCTGAATTCAATAAAAATATTTTGTTAAAAGATAAAAAAAAAAAGCCCTAACCAGTTTGGCTCAATGGATAGAGCGTCGGCCTGTGGACTGAAGGGTCCCAGGTTCGATTCCGGTCAAAGGCATGTACCTTGGTTGCGGGCACATTCCCAGTAGAGGGTGTGCAGGAGGCAGCTGATGGATGTTTCTCTCTCATTGATGTTTCTAACTCTCTATCCCTCTGCCTTCCTCTCTGTAAAAAATCAATAAAATATATTTTTAAAAAAAAGATTAAAAAAAACCTAGGACATTAAAAAACAACTGCATATATGGGGAATATTAGAAAGTAACTGCACATGACCAAGGATAGGCTCAGAAATGTCTTAAGAAGACATTATGTTTACACCTTATCCAGTGCTTCTCAACCTTCCTAATGCTGCGACCCTTTAATGCAGTTCCTCATGTTGTGGTGACCCCCCCAACCATAAAATTATTTACGTTGCTACTTCGTAACTAATTTTGCTACTGTTATGAATTGTAATGTAAATATCTGATATGCAGGATGGTCTTAGGCAACCCCTGTGAAAGAGTCGTTCGACTCCCAAAGGGGTTGCAACCCACAGGTTGAGAACCACTGCCTTATACTGATATTTGGCACAAGGACAGCCTACCATAATAAAAATAAATAAATAAACAAACAATAATAAAAACAGCAAACCTTGAAGAATGGGGAGAATCTGATTTCTAGAGTTAATACATTATTGTATTCAAATGCCCAGTATTAAACAAACAAAAGATTCACAGAAGGCATACAAAGAATCAGGTAAGTATTCAAAGGAAAAATATAATTCAATATAATCTGTCCCTGAAATAGAGTTAATGGAAGATATATTACCAAAGACTTAAAACAACTTTCTTAAGGTATTCAAAGAACTATAGAAAGATGTGGAGATGAGAAAATGAGGTGTGAACAAAATAAAAATATTAATAAAGAGCTGATCTAAAAATGAACCAAAAAGAAAGTCTGGAGCAGAAAAGTATAGTAATTGAAATGAAAAAAATCCCCTATAGGGATTCATAGGCAGATTTGAGCAGCAAATGAAATAAACATGAACTTGAAGATAGGACAATGGAAGTTATCCAGGCTGAGGACAAAATAAAAAGACTGAGGAAAAAGAATGGAGCCTATGGGACACCATAAAATAAACTTATCATGGGAGTCCCACAAGAAAAGAAAGAGAAAGGGTCAGTGAGAACATTTGAAGAAATAGTGATTAACAATGTTCAAAATTTGATGAAAGAAATGAACATAAATATCTGAAATGCCCAACAAACTCCAAGTAAGATGAATTTAAAGAGATACACCCTGAGACATATTATAATCAAACTTTCAATGACAACAAACCTTGAAAGCAGCAAGAGAGAAGCAAATTATTACATACAAGGCATCTTCAATAAGATTATCTGCAAATCTCCCATCGAAAACTAAAGGCCAGAAGAAAGTGGGCCAGTATTTTCAAAGTGCTAAAAGAAAATACTTGTCAACCCAAAATCCTACATCTGGCAAAATTGTCTTTCAAATGAGAGGTATAAATTAAGAAATTCTCAAATTACCAAAAGTTGAGGTAGCTTGTGACCACTGAACCTTCCTTACAAGAAATACTTTGGGAGTACTGCAAGGTGAAATGAAAGGACACTCGAAGTAACTCAAAGTTATATGGAGAAATAAAGATCCCAGTAAAGGTAAACACACAGGCAATTTAAAAAGCCAGCATTGCCCTGGCCAGGTGGCTCAGTTGGTTAAGCATTGTCCCATGCACCAAAAGGTTGCTGGTTCAATTCCTCATCAGGGTAAATGCCCAGGTTTCAGACTAGATCTCTGGTAGAGGACATACAGGAGGCAGCCAATTGATGTTCTCTCTTATATCAATGTTTCTCTTTCTCTCTCTCCCTTCCCCTCTCTCTAAAAAAAAAATCAATAAGAATATTTTTAAAAATCTAGTATCCTATATAATAAAGAGGGAATATGCAAATTGACCATCACTCTGCCACAAAATGGCAGTGCCCATGGTGGAGGTGGTTTTCATAACACAAGATGGCTGCTCCCACAGTGAAGGCTGAGTTCCCATAATGAGCCTTAACGAGGAATCAGCAAGGTCCTGAGGCTGCGCCCCCCCACTCTGCCCCCATGGGGCTTGACAGGGACTTCAGGCTGTGCCCCCCACCTGGCAGGACTTGACAGGGCACCTCAACGTGGGCCCCCTGCCCTAGTGCTGGGTCAAGGAACCTCAAGCCATGCCCCCCACCCAGCAGGGCTTGACGGGGCACATGAGGCTGTGCCCCCCTCCCAGTGGGGCTTGATAAGGAACCTGAGGCTGTGCTTCCCTGCCTGGCAGGGTTTGACAGGGGAACTCAAGGCACGCCCCCCACCTGGCCTGGGCTTGGAGACCTCAGGCAGTGTCCCCCCCACCCCCAGCGTCTGGCCAGGGGACCTGAGGCTGCGCACTCCCACTTGGCAAGGCTTGACAAGGGTGTGACTGGCCAGGTTAGGATCTAGCCCAAGTTGAAATTTTCCTGTGTCTTGGTATAACAAGTGATAGTTGATTGAAATCTGAAAAAAAATTGATAGTGTATTACAACACCCCATGTCTCATTTAAATCTTTTAGTAGGCTTCTTTTGACACTTCTTGGCAGGGGTGAGATGGAGCTCTGCCCTGTTACTTTCATATGGGGTGGGCATCCAGTTCTTCTCTCAGCTTCCTTGCTATTAGTAGGCAGGTATGGGAATCCCAGTTCTCCTCTAGTTCTCCTTGGATACAACCCTGGCTACTAAGGGCAGGACTACTTTCTTATTGCTCCTCCCATGGCTTCAACTGTCACAGTAGAAAAGTGAACTCATTTTTAATGAGTTCTCTTCCAACTCCACCCCAGCATGGAGGTTGAGGGTTGCCTCATAACCACTGGGTTGGGCTAGAAGTTGTTTTTACCCTTTTTTTCTACCTTTGTTTGAATCAAATGAATATTTTGTATGATTCTGCTTAATCTCCTTTGTTGTTTTGGTAGCCATTATTCTTTGTTGTTTATTTTAGTGGAACCTTTAGGGTAATAGTATACATCTTTAATACATCTCAACCGAACTTCAAGTGATATTGTACTACTTCACACATAGTGGAAGAACATTATGACAATGTACTTTCACTTCTTCTCTCTAAGATTTTTGTGTTATTGCTGTCATACATATGTAGAAAGTTTACTTCTATATCCTAGTATATAATAAGAGAGGAATATGCTAATTAGGACAAAGAAAAAATATCTTGAAAACACTGAGAGAGAAATGACATTTTTACCTAGAGAGGGAAAACAAGTAGAATGACAGTGTGCTCCCAAGTAGAAATTATGGAGGCCAGGAACAAGTGACAAAGTATTTTTCAAGTGCTAACACAGAAGATCCATCAACCCAGAATTCAATATACTTAAGGAGTAAAGGAGAAATCAAGACATTCTCAGATGAAGAGGATTTGTTGGTAGTAGATCTACCCTAAAAGAATGACTATAGGAATTTCTCTAAACAGAAAGAAAATAATAACAGAGGAAGTCACTGAATATTAAGAATGAAAGAAGAAAAGTAAAATAAAAAATGAGGTGAGGTAAGTACAATTCATATTCCTTCTCCTCTTGAGTTTTCTAAATTATGTATGATGGTGAAATAAAAATAGTAACAGGAATGATGGTAGTGTTCAGTACATGTAGAGGAAATATTTAAGACAATTATAAATAGTGGAGGATAAAGGGACATTAAAGGAGATAAATCCTGAATACTTCTCTTTAATAAGTAAAATATTGATACCGGTGGATAGTGATAACTTACATGCACATAATGTAATACTTAAACACTAGACAGAAAAAATGGTGGCTGGCAGGAGGGAGGTGAGGGAGAGGTTGTGAGTGTGGGAGGGGATGAAAGGAGAGTGTGTGGATGTGTGTGGTGTGTGTGTGAGAGAGTGAGTGAGGGACAGTTAAATCCAGTAGGAGCAGCAGGGGCTGGCAGACCAGGCTCTGTTGGATAGGGAGAGACTACCACCACTACGGGCACTCTCCAGACTGCAGGACTTGGGCACGGAGCCCACGCCATCTAGAAGAGGAGAGCGGCCTCTTCTAGGAACTCATCAGCACCACCACCCAGACAGGCCTCGGACACTGCCCTGTGACCCAGCAGCCACTCCAGCCAAAATCCTGCTGTCCCACCCAAAGACCCATGGACCCTGGGACCTCCACCTCCAAAGATGTACACCACTCCTGTAGCAGTAAATGCAACTTCCCTCCTTCCCAGACCTCCTGAGGCCACATTCGTGTGTTTCCAACATTTACACATTTCCAGCGTGCAGACTTCCAGGGCACAACACTTCATAGGCAACTTTTGGGAGCTACTGTGAGCCCCCACTGGGTGTGATTTTGTACAGACAAAGGCACGCTGCCCCACAATAGAAATTCTGAATTCCCTCTTCCTGAATGACTGCCTACAGACAACCCAGCTGCACAACTTCAGCACCGGGGCCCCTCAGAGTGCATCAGAGCTCTGAGCCAGCAAAGGCACTGCCATAGTCATGCATTTCCAGCAAGCAGGCCTCCTGAGCCCATCTATCCACAGGGCACTCTGGGGAGTCGCTGTGAGCCTCAGCTGGGTGTGATCTTGAACAAACAGGGATGCACTCCCCCGGTAGTAGAAATTCTGAATTCACTCATCCTGGACACTTGCCCACAGATGCCTCGATTATGCGGCTTCAGTGCCAGGGCCCTCCAGAGTGCTTCAGTGCACTGCCACAATGACAAAGACACTGCAGGTGCCCCTGTGAGCTGCCACTGGAAGCGCACATCTATCCACCACAGGTACAGCAGCAAAAACTGAATCTTCCCACCCCAGAGCTGTAGAACTCTGGACACTATAGGCACACGTTTTTCCAGCACACAGGCCTCCTAAGCCACCCCTCCACAGGCAGTCCTTGGGCACTATTGTGAGCCCCTGCTGGGCACGTACTTATACAAACACTGAATTCCCTCTTCTGGGATACCTGCCCACAGACACCACAATCCCGTGGCTTCAGTGCCAGGGCCCTTCAGAGTGTGTCAGTACACCCTGCTGGCAAAGGCACCTTGGGAGCGCATGTATCCAACCATGGAGGCAGCAGAAAAAGCTAAGTCTTTAAGTCTGCCTACCTCCACATTCACGCCTTTCTAGACCACAGGCCTCCTGAGCCCCACCACCCCAACAGATGGGGTGCCACTGTGAATCCCCACTGGGCATGCATGATTTAAACCAAAGGTGCAAGACAGCAAAAATTGGGACACCTCCTCCACAGCTGCTAACTTCTAGACACCGCAGTTATACCTTTCCAACTCACAGGCCTACATCAAAAGAACCCAAATAGCTCAAATAGGGAGCTAAACTAGATTAGCAAGCCCAGGAGACTTGAGAGATCACACCAGTCCACCATCCCCAAAAGAACCTGGGCAGCAAAGCAAACGGATATACAATTAAATATTACAGCAAAACATGGGAAGACAAAAAAAAACAAAAACAAAACAAACAAACAAACAAAAAAACAATCCCCAAAGGACAGAAAAAGAGGAATCACGAGAAAGGGAGTTAAATGAAATCGAGGCTAGTAACATATCAGAGAAAGAATTCAGAGTAATGGTTATAAGGATGCTTAAATGGCTGGATGACAAATACACACAACTTAATGAAAATTATAAAGAGCTGAATGAGAATGTCACCAACATGAAAAGGAACCAAGAGAAAATAAAGAATGACATAACTGCAATAAAGAACACAGTGGAAGAGTTAAACAGTAGACAAAAGAGACTGAGGACTGCATCAGCGAGCTAGAAGACAGGTAGGAAAAAACACACAAACACAGCAGCAACTGGAAAGAAAAATTTAAAAAAGCAAGAGGAGAGCCTAAGGGAGCTTTGGGACATCACAAAACAACAACAACAACAACAATATTCACATAATAGGGATACCAGAAGGAGAGGAAGAGAAGCAAGGAATAGAAAACCTGTTTGAAGAAATAATGACAGAAAACTTCCCTGACTTTGGCAAGAAAAAAACTATGCAAGTCCAAGAAGCACATAGAGTCCCAAATAAGATGAACCCCAAAAGACTGACACCAAGACACTTTATAATTAAATTGGGAAACACCAACAACAAAATAATAATCTTAAAGGCTGCCAGAGAGAGACAAAAAGTTACCTACAAGGGATCTCCTATTAGAATACCAACTGAGTTCTCAATAGAAACACACCAGGCCAGAAGGAAATGGAATAAAATATACAAAGTGATGCAAAGCAAGGGACTGAACCCAAGAAACTATACCCAGCAAGGTATTCCACCCATTCAAAATTGAGGGTGGAATCAGGAGCTTCACAGAGAGTTTATTACCACCAAGCCAGCAATGCAAGAATTAGAGACAGAGCAACAAGAAAAGCCCACAGTATCCAGAAGGAAGGAAATAATAAAGATCAGAGCAAAAATAAATGACATAGAGACCAAAAAGACAATACAAAAGATCAATGAAACCAAGAGCTGGTTCTTTGAAAGGATAAACAAGATTGATGAACCTTTAGCCAGGCTCACCAAGAAGCAAAGAAAGAGGACCCAAATATACAAAATCAGAAATGAAAGATGTGAAATAACAACAGACCCCACAGAAATACAAAGGATTGTTAAAAAATACTATGGACAACTCTATTCCAACAAACTAGACACCCTAGAGGAAATGGACATAGTCCTAGAAAAATATAACATTCCAAAACTCAATCAAGAAGAATCTAAAAACCTGAATAGGCTGATAACTATGGAAGAAATTGAAGCAGTCATCAAAAAGCTTCCAGCAAACAAAAGCCCAGGGCCAGGCAGCTTCACAGGAGAGTTTTACCAAACATTCAAGGAAGAACTAAAACCTATCCTCCTCAGACTATTCAAAAAAATTCAAGAGGAAGGAATACTTCCAAGCTCATTCTATGAAGCCAGCATCACCTTAATACCAAAACCAGATAAACACAACACAATGAAAGAGGATTACAGGCCAATATCCCACATGAATATAGATGCCAAAATCCTCAATAAAATTCTACCAAATCGGATCCAGCAGTACATCAGAAAGATCATACACCATGACCAAGTAGGTTTTATCCCAGGGATGCAAGGATGATACAATATCCTCAAATCAATAAATGTGATACATCACATAAACAAATTGAGAGATAAAAATCACATAGTCATATCAATTGATGCAGAAAATGCATTTGACAAAATCCAGCACCCATTCTTAATAAAAACTCTCAGTGAGGTGGAAATAGAAGGATCATATCTCAACGTAATAAAAGCCATATATGACAAACCCACAGCCAACATCTTACTCAATGGGCAAAAACTAAAACCATTTTTCCTAAGAACAGGAACAAGACAGGGATGTCCACTCTCACTACTCCTGTTCAACATAGTACTGGAAGTACTAGCCACTGCAATCAGGTAAGAAGAAGAAATAAAAGGCATCCGAATTGGAAAAGAAATAAAACTGTCCTTATTTTCAGATGACATGATACTGTACATAGAAAACTCTAATGACTCCATCAAAAATTATTAGACTTAATAAATGAATTTGGCAATGTAGCAGGATACAAAATTAACACCAAGAAATTTATGGCATTTTTATACACCAATAGTGAACTTAAAGAAAGAGAGGCTAAAAAAGTAATCCCATTTACCATTGCAGCAAAAAAATTAAGATACCTAGGAATAAACTTAACTAAGGAGGTAAAAGACCCAGAAAACTACAGAATGTTAAAAAAGAGATAGAGGAAGACATAAACAGATAGAAGAACATACCGTGTTCATGGATTGGTAGAATCAACATCATTAAAATGTCCATACTACCCAAAGCAATCTATAGATTCAATGCACTCCCTATTAAAATGCCAACAGCATATTTTACAGATCTAGAAAGAACTCTCCAAAAATTCATCTGGAAAAAATCACACAAAACTCTGAATAGCTGCAGCAATCCTAAGAAAGAAAAACAAAGTAGGAGGGATCTCAATGCTAGATATCAAGATATATTACAAATCCACTGTTCTCAGAACTGCCTGGTACTGGCACAAGAACAGACATATAGATCAATGGAATAGAATAGAGAACCCAGAAATCAACCCAAACCACTATGCTCAATTATTATTTGACAAAGGAGTCAAGAACATACAATGGAGTCACGACAGTCTCTTCAATAAAGGGTGCTGGGAAATTTGGTCAGACAGATGCAAAAAAAAAGAAAGAAAGAAAGAAAAGAAAAGAAAAGAAACTAGATAATCAACTTACACCATGCACAAAAATAAACTCAAAATGGATAAAGGACTTAAACGCAAGATGGGAAACCATAAAAATATTAGAGGAATCCAAAGGCAGCAAAATCTCAGACAAAGTCAGCAAAATCTAGACATAAAGAAAATGCTGAAGCAATTTCTTTACCAATACCACTCCTAGAGCAATGGAAACTAAAGGGAAAAATAAAAATAAGGACTACATTGAAATAAAAAGCTTCTGCACATCAAAAGAACCATCAACAAAACAACAAGAGAGCCCACTGCATGGGAGAACATATTTGCCAATGATATCTCCAATAAGGATTTAATCTTCAACATATACAGGGAACTCATACAACTTAACAAAAGGAAGACAAAAACCCAATTTAAAAAATGGGCAAAGGACCTCAATACATACTTTTTGAAAGAAGACATAAGGAAGACCAAGAGACATATGAAAATATGCTCAAAGTCAATAATCATCCAATGGATGCAAATCAAAATGACAATGAGGTATCATCTCACTCTTCTCAGAATGGCTATCATCAACAAATCAACAAATAACAAAAGCTGGCAAGGATTTGGAGAAAAAAGAACCCTCGTGCACTGCTGGTGGGAATGCAGACTGGTGCAGCCACTGTGGAGAACAGTATGGAGTTTCCTCAAAAAATTAAAAATAGAACTTCCATTTGATCTGGTGATCCCACTTCTAGGAATATATCTCAAGGAACCAGAAACACCAATCAGAAAGGATATATGCACCCCTATGTTCATAGCAGCACAATCTACAATAGCTAAGATTTGGAATCAGCCCAAGTACCCATCAGCAGATGAGAGGATTAAAAAACCGTGGCACATCTACACAATGTAATACTATGCTGCTGAAAAAAGGAAAGAACTCCTACCATTTGCAATAGCATGGATGGAGCTGGAGAGCATTATGCTAAGTGATATAAGTCAGTGAGAGAAAGGTAAATATCACATGCTCTCACTCATTTGTGGATTATAATGAACAACATAAACTGATGAACAAAAAATAGATCCAGAGACAGAGAAGCATTGATCAGATGCTCAGAGGGAAGGCAGGGGAGGGTGGGGCTAAGGAGGAGAGATCAACCAAAGGACTTGTATGCATGCATACAAGCATAACCAATGGATACAGACACCGAGGAGTGAGGGCATGAGTAAGGGGATGGGGAGAAAACAGGGGAATAAGGTCACATTTGTAATACCTTAATCAATAAAGAGGAAAAAAGAGAAACAAACAAAAAAATTGCACAGGGACTCTATTTTCTAAATTTTAAAATTAGCAATTGATTATAAAATGCTTTATAATGTGTTTACATATTGCTTTATATAATTTTTAATATTTGTATTGCATTTCCTGGTATAAATATGACATAATTTGTATACTCAGTCTTATAAATTGTTGGAAATTTAGGTTGTTTCTAATTTTCACAGCTATAAACTATTCATAAAAGGTTTTATACATCCCTAATTTTTTCCTTGGCTTTTGTCACCAAGAAAAAAAACCAGCGTAAAAGCAAAAAAAAAAAAAAAAAAAAAAAAGAAAG
>PVJC01033389.1:0-19388 GCA_004026665.1 Murina feae | reverse complement strand
TAAGGCGGCCTTCTAACTACTAACGAAGCCTCCTCTGCTTCACCTCGCAGCGTCTATAATGAAACAATTGTTACTTTTACTGGTTAGGCCGGGGCTGCTCTTTCCTTCAGCTCTGGAGGATTCTATGATTGTTACAATGTTTCAAAACTGCTAGAGGCAGTTTAATCAGAGCTGAGCTGAGGGGCGAAGCTTCACTTTCGCTGCTGCCGCAATGGAAAGGGCTGTTTACTCAGGTCCGTGAGTGGCGGCCGCCATGTTGACTGGGCTAATTTGCATACAGCCGCTCTGATTGGCTGGTGGGCGTGGCTTACCCTGTCTCGGAGAAATGGTTAATTTTAATATTTCGCTTTTATTAGTTTAGATTTCTATACATCAGGGGGCGAACCTGACTTACTGAATGTTTTTATATGGTCTGTGAGCCAAGAATGAAATGGGAGGGCGGCAAGGGGGAGAAGGTAGGATGGATCAACAGATAAATAATACTTTGTGATACTTTAAAAAAAACACACAAAATTCACAATTCAGATTCTATAAAGTTTTTATTGATTTTTAGGGAGAAAGAGGAAGGGGGGAGGGATGGAGGGAGAAAGGGAGGGAGGGAGAGGGAGAGGGAGAGAGAGAGATAGACAGACAGACATTGATTTGTTGTTCTCCTTATTTACATACCCATTGATTGATTCCTGTATGTGCCCTGACCAGGGATTGAACCTGCAACCTCCACATATCAGAACAATGCTCTAACCAACTGAGCTAACTGGCCTGGGAGAATATGTCAAGTTTCATTGGAACACAGCCATGCACATTCCCTTACATATCTTCTGTGGTTGCTCTCACACTACAATGAAACAATTGAGTAGTTGTAACAGAAACTGTCCTGTAAAACCTTAAATATTTATAATTTGGTCTCTTTACAGAAAATTTATCTAGCTCTGCTCTACGTCCTTACAGAGCTCAGAGCCCAGCAGGTTAATCATACCCTTTCTCAAATGGGCCAAAGAATGAGGAAGCCTTTTTGCCTTGGCATTCTTAGAAGTTTTCCTGATGCCCAGTGTTATTTTCCAGGATATGTCAAAGGAAGCACAAAGCTGATAGCTGTTTTAATCCCGATGCTACAAATGCACATTTTTGGTCACGTGTGGCATTGCTGGGACGTGAGTTAATACATTACGCCACCTTTTTGTATTGTTTATTTGCAGCTTTTGCCTTGCAGAAGCAAGGCCCAGGTCAGCAGGTCAGCGTCCCTCAGCTTGCAGGGCACAGTCACAGTGGTTCTCGGCTAAATGCCTCAAGGGCATTTAATAACATTTGCAGCTTAGTGAACTGGAATGGTTTTCCAGAGAACTCAGTCAATTTGAATGTTTTTCCCGATACTCTATGAAACACTGGAGGCGTATAGCACTGAATCCCAAGGACATGAGGGTAACGAAATTCAGGGACATGCCTGGATTCTTGCGCACCATTTTGCACTCATACCCTGAACCAGGTTCATATTATCTACCCTGGTGCCAATTTCCAGGATTTGTTGTGAATCTGTAGGCATAAAAATAAAAAGTCCTAATATAGAAGGCCAAGTTCCTGCCCAGCCATGCTTGGTGAGGAGGTTGATCCTCACTCCAATCCCCTATCGGGTGTTGAAGGCTGGATGTGGCTCCAGCCCCCACACCTGGGTGCCCTTGTCCTTCTAAGAGTCTTAGACTGATTTTCCCGATTGCAATCCAGCCTGGTGAGAGGTTTTGTTTGGGGGCAGGGGGAATTAGTTGCCAGCATTCAAAAAATCAAATTTCCTGTGAAACATGGACGCGCAGCCTCTCCCTCAGCAGTGGAGGATCTGGCAGCACCTCCACCCCACAAGGCAGATGCCAGCAGTTGGCAAGCCCCAACCAGCAGCTGGAGCAGCTGCTCTCTCCCAGAGCCAGGGCCTGCTTGCTGCCTCCCGTGGCTTCACTCCATTATCTCCCACCCCAGCCTCCCGCAGTTCAATGGGCCTCACCTTTTCTAGATGGGGCCCAGGTAACTCTTCAGTAGAGTCTTTTCTTCCCTGGTTCCTTCACTATGGTCACTTTCAGTTGTCCACCTGAAATGCTAAATTATGCTCACAGAGCCCAAGGCATTCCTTCTTAAACCTAGACTATGATT
Organism: Murina feae; assembly: GCA_004026665.1. Classification (NCBI taxonomy): domain Eukaryota; kingdom Metazoa; phylum Chordata; class Mammalia; order Chiroptera; family Vespertilionidae; genus Murina; species Murina feae. Next base: position 17,252 of record PVJC01033389.1, on the reverse strand, counting down.
TGGGAAATCTTTGTTTTGTTTCTAGCGTTGAAAATAACTACCCAAATTATTGTAGAATGATTTTTCTGTATACTTTTTGCAACAGAGCAAATAAAAAAAAAAACCCAAGACAATAAAATGTGTTGACATGCAGAAGATCTGGCTTAACTCAACACTCACCTTTACCATCCATATTAAAGCTGAGCTGCTTGCATACCCATTCTGCTAAGCATTGTACTTGGCGCCTTACATATGTCTTTTTTCTGTTCTTTATAGTAATTTAGCAAGGTAGTTTATATGTTTACAATTGTACAGATAAAGAAACTGACCCAGAAGAAGTAAAGTAATTTGCTCCAGGTCACACAGCTAGTGACTTCAGCTAGTGGCTGACTTTATGATGGTGCAAAAGTGATGTGTATTCAGTAGAAACCATACTTCAAATTTTGAATTTTGATCTTTTCCCTGAGCTAAAGTATTTCCCTCTTATGCTATTGAGTAACAGCATGATTTCACCCAACTATGGGCTAATGTAAGTGTTGTGAGCATGTTTTAGGTAGCCTTGGCTAAGCTATGATGTTCAGTAGGTTAAGTGTAGTAAATGCATTTTCAACTTAATGATATTTTTAAATTTATTTTTGTTTAATTACAGTTTACATTCAATATTATTTTTATTAGTTTCAGGTATATAAGCATACTAACTAGACAATCATATACTCTACAAAGTGTTTCCCCCAATATTTCCAGTACCCACCTGGCACCATACATTGGCATTATAATATAATTTTTATTATATTCCTTATGCTGTATCTATATGATATTTTCAACTTACAGTGGGTTTATTGTAATATAACCCCTTTGTTAAGTCAAGGAGCATCATGGACAAGTTTGATTTCAAATCCAGGTCTCCTGATTTTTTAGTCTAGCATCTCTCTGTTATCTCTGTGACCTTGGGTTAAATCCTGGGTAGGAAGGAACTATTTCCCTCCAGCTCTAAAATTAATTTTCTAACGTAAACACACAAGAAACCCCTATTTTCCTCTGTAAGAAATAGAAATTTCAATTCAATGATTCCAGGTAGTATGTAGTATTCAGACATCAAGGAGAATGGTTTGCACCATTTCCATGCCTTTCTAGAGTTCAAGGGCAAGTTGCAAAGTATTCCATAGACAGCCGTCGGCACTGCAGCGTCATGACATATTCATTATATAGCTTTACTGCATGAGGCAGAATCAGATTACAAAGATCTCATTTGCAAAAGTTCTAAGAACCTTGCATGCCCTATTGAATAAGATTTTATTTTAGCTTTAATCAGAATTCAATTTAAATAATTTAGAGTGTTTTTAGGTAGAATGGCTCTCTGAAATCTAATGTCTTTTTTCCTTAAACTATTAGATTGTATTGACTTAAAGGTTGAATATGTGTGAAAGTCCACATCCTTTGTTGCATAAAAATGCTCAGCTTTAATTTCATATGGGATAAATTTATTGAGTTCAGAGTACTATAAATATTAAAGTGGAAAGCTGGTTTGCTTTAGTAAGTTATCATGTAAATCCAAACCTACAGAAGAATTCCATAAGTTTTAGGGGTCAGTTTCTCTCACCTTGTGTTTGACATTCCTTGGGTGTTAGAATCAAGTCTAATGATTTCTACTTTTCCTTGGTTTGGGCAATAATTATCTTTATTAATATTTTTGATATCCATATTATATTGATTTTCCGATTAATTCTATGATTTCATTGGAGTTTACTGTACACTTAAGTGATTTCTAAGCAGAGTCCTATACAGAAGGCACTGCATGTGCTGTGGGGAATTGTGACCTAGGCAGCTGTGACCTAGGGAGGGATGGTCTTGGCTGACAGAAATCATCAATATCCTGCCCTCTTCCTTCTCAGCTTGTAGAAATTGCATTACTCCTTTAAGGCCCAGAAGAAAGATGGCCTCTTCCTCAGTCCTCCCTGATCACCACTCCCTGATCTCCTCCTTCCCTCATTAATTTTCTCCTCATAATATTTTTCAAGTTTAATGAAATGTAATTGACAAAAATTCTAGTATATTTAAAATATACAAATGATGATTGGATACATGTATACATTGTGAAAGAATCCCCACTATCAAATTATCACATCCATCACCTCTTTTTGTTTTTGTTTTTCTTAGTTCTGCTCTCTTAGCATTGTACAATACAGTAGTGTCAGCTATAGCCACCATTAGGTCCTCAAACCTTACTCATATTGTAACTGCAAGTTTGTACCCTTGCACCAGTTTCATCCTGTTTCCCTTACCCCCCAGCCCCTAGCTAGCCACCACCATCCTTCTCTCTGTTTCTATGATTCGACTTTTTTTGATGTTGTCATCTATACTAATAAAAGGGTAGACCGGATAGACTGAACATCTTCTGGACATCCTTCTGGATAAAGCTGCAGTGGCTGCAAGGAATGAGGAGGGCCAGCAGCTGCAGTGGCCAGCAGTGGAGTGATGGGGGTGGCACCTTCCCCTGATCGGCCTGGTCACCTCCCGCAGAAGGAGCCTAAGCCATCAGTAGGACATCCCCTGAGGTCTCCCAGACTGTGAGAGAGGGCAGGCCGGCCTGAGGGACCCCCCTCCCCCATGCACAAATTTTTGTGCATCAGGCCTGTAGTTTCCTATCTGTCTTTTGTCTTTCCTATTTGTCTTTTCCTATTTGTCTTTCCTATTTGTCTTTCCTATTTGTCTTTTGTCTTTCCTATTTGTCTTTTCCTATCTGGCTTATTTTACTTAGCATAATGCCCTCTGGGTTCATCCAAACTATCACAAATGGCAGGAATTGTGAGGCTGAATAATATTACTCTGTGTGTGTATCAAGGTAGCTGATATATACACACATGTATCACATTTGCTTATCCATGTATCTGTTGACAGATACTTAGGGTGTTTCCATACATTGGCTTGTAAATATTGCTGCAATGAACATGGGAGTGTAGATATCTCTTGGAGATAATGATTTCATTTCCTTTGGATATATGCCTAGAAGCAGGATTGCTGGATCATTTGGTAGTAGTATTTTTAATTTCTTGAGGAACCACTATATGGTTTCCCATAATGGCTGTAGCAGTTTATATCCCACCAGCAGTGCATGAAGGTTCCCTTTTCTTCACATTCTGGCCAACATTTATCTCCTATCTTTTTTAAAATAGCCATCCTAGCATTTTATACCTTAAAATGAACTTAATACATTTTATCACCATCTTGTATAGTTTTGTGAACTCCTATGAGCAAATACTTTTCTTACACTCCATTGTATGCTCAATCAACACATACTGTCACACAGTAGGTTTTATAAAGGGACAGAGTCTGAAACAAGGCAGTTAGAAAATATGTTTGTCTTTATCACAAATCATTTTGTATCATAGGATTAAACTATGATTCAATGAGAATTAATTGTTTCTCTTGTTGCACATGACTAAAACTAGTCAAAATGTATTTTTTATTTAAATGTTCATTTTATTCAAATGAACTCACTCATTGTCAGGTCTTTTCTTGGCCCCCTGCATATATTTGCATTACTCTGTAGTGATAGGATGACTGATGACTCTCTGGAGGGAAGATTTTAAACATTAACTCCTACTCCTCTGCCAGTCTGGGCCCTGAGAGCCGTGGGAGGTAATGCAGCTCACAGCACAGGCTGGTGCATCCTCTGAGACCAGCGCGGTCCTGCCCCAGGCCCCAGGCTGTTGCTAAATAGGACACTGTAGTTCTTACTCCTGAGAGGAAGGGTGTAACTGCCCTACCCTGGGATGTTTAGCACTTGCCGTGTCCTAGGCACCCATGGGGCTCTATTGCTGCATAAGACCTGCTCCCTGCCTTGCAGGTGTTCTGATATAGATAGGAAGAAATGGCATCCAGACACCCTGCCTTACAAAGGGAAGGAAGCGATAATTGCTGGTAAGAATTTGCCAGGGCAATAAGAACATAGAGTGGGAGTAATTTTGATAGCGTATGGGTTTCTTGCACATCTTAATTGAGATAATAGTGCTGCGGGGCCCAGCTCGTAATAGTTCTCAGCCAATGTAGGTTGGATGTTTGAGAAGGTGTTTCAGACACAGGAGATCTATCGTTCAAGGTCAGTGAAAGTTTCAGGAAAGCTGATACTTAGGGTCTTAGAGAGGGGCCTCAGACATGTAGAGGTGTAGAGAGGTTGTGAAAGTGCTCTGACTTTAGTCTCTAGAAGGGAGGAAGAATAAGCTGATGATATTGGCCAAGCCTTCATAATATAACCAATTTCATTAATTGATGGTTAGTTGTTATTATGAATAACAGAACGAAGTCCCTCAGCAGATTGAATCAGTTCAGCTCTCTGTGCACTGCTGCTATCTGGTGAATGCCATCCACCTCATTTTGACAGATGGAATTCAGAGCTGGGAAAAACTAGGCTATTTTTGGCCTACAAGCTGCAGTTTGTTTATCGTCCTCCTGCTTCCTACAGGCACATTATCTCATGTAACTTGATCTAAGGTGTTAACCACAGAGCACCTCTTTAATATTCTCCCAGTGAAGCCACAGCTTATCAAGTGTAATAATCTCAGGGTTTTGGGGCTTAAAATGTTGCTTCTAGATTTTGTCCACCACATTTAGTCAATTTTATAATTGCAGCATAACGATAAATAAGCAAATGACCTCCTTAAAAACTTCTAGGCCTGCAGTGAGCAGGGAAAAAGGGGAGTGAAACTTCCAATTCTGCTTTAAAAAAAAAAAATCTTGAAACTCCTAATGAAAATTTCTATATATGTTTTGAGAACATAGCTTTGATTATAATGTGATCGCTTGCTAACTTTCAACACTGTGGCAGTTACTTAAAATATATGTATGAATACATATCTACACACATATGTACACAATGTTACTTTCCTTAGGTTTTTATCTCCTAGAGTACTTTGCTTAGAAGTATTTCCAAAAAGGTAATTTTCCTTATCTTTGACTACTTTTCTCATCAAAGGCCATATTGACTGCTTTTTAATTCTCTTAACTGATTTGCAATTCCAAGACTCTTTATCAGGTAAGGACGGTGATTATAGCCTGCTCTCCTGTCCTTAGCAGCGTGAACTTACGCAGGAAGCAGGGTGAGTCTACATTGCCCTATTCACTGCCTAGTCTTTCTAGTGGTGCCTTTATATCTTTTCCTTTGATATTCCCCTCAAGATCATAGAAACAAAGAGATAAAGAGATAGACACAATCGAGATCATCCAATCCCATCTCTGCATTTTATAGTTACGAAAAGGGATTTGGAAAAGGCTGTGACTTCGCCAGGATGACCAACAAGTTAGTGATTTACAGAGGAACCTACATATGAAAAAGCTCAACATATGCAAGAAATAATTTATCAGTACTTGTGGATAGAAAAGGCTTAAAATCCGCATTGTGATTGCTTTGCACTGTTATATCTCAGAGTTTCTTCATTTTCATGGTACAGCACTGTCCTTATGACATATATTAGGACAAATTGGAATAAGGTCAAGAGTCAAAGGGGCATAGTAATCCCCATCCTCAGCCCAGGCAAGTGCTTGGCATGAGGCCTCAGAGACCATGTAACAGATGGACCAGGGCATAAAAATGAGAATACAGGTAAACAGTTGGCATGTTGGAGCTATGCCCATGGTTCGTAGAGCTTAAACTGTAGGTTACAGGGACAAAGGACGGGGACCAGTAAGGGCACCCCAGCAGTGTCAGACAGGTAGGTACCTGGGAAAGCAATCGAGATAGGGGACCAAAACCAAGGCCAGCCCTGCCTCAAGCAGCAGTTCTTTTTCCCCATTAGGAGTTTGCATGGAAACACTGACAAATGAGGAAGCAGAGTGCTTACTGTAATGCTATGGGCTTGGGTCCATGCTGCACTGGAGAGGATTTTAAAACTTCACAGTTAGCCAGGCATCACACCAAGCAGACTTCCATCTGCCCGCCTTCATTTTCTGTTAGCAAAAAGGGACCATCCTCTGGAAGTGGACCCTCCAGACCCTCCTCCACAGAGAGGAGGGTGCAGAACAGAGGACCTGGCTTTGCTGACTTTGTGATCCGGGGCCCAGTAGAGAAACTATTGTCCAAGAAGGTAACATGGTGCAGCTTTGAGCAAACTCAGGAGGCATCATGGATTGTGGAGTAGGAATAGGGAAGGGCTGGAACATTCTAGGAACTTCTAGCCTTAAGATGAGACCTGAAGGCGGGAGACCTGGAGGAGCAGGTAAGGGCCCAGAAGACAAATAAGGTCTGGGAGCAACCACCGCAGGCCTGCTTGGATTCTCTGAATGAGCTAAGAATCAGCTGGCACATTCTGGTTACATGAGACACTAGAAAGAACGTGTGTGCCTCTCCTTTACAGGTGACTGCAATGATAGGCAATCCATTTGTAAACCTATATATTGTCTTAGAGATCAGATAAAGCAGTTTTTATATGTTTCTCTTGACAAGCTCTTGGTTTTGAGAGAGAGAGAAAAGCACAGTATAGTTGCAAATGAACTCAATGTTATTATTTATTTCCCTATGTGTCTTAGTTCTTCTGTATAAGAGAAGTAGTGACAGGAATTGGAGAAAGAAAATATGTCTTTAAAGATTAATGAATGCAATGATGGGACCAACTAGAAAGGCCTGGGCTAGGAAACCAGCCCTGCTCCCCAAGGTGGATCAAGAACTGGACCATGGACACAGGTGCCAGCAGAAGGTGCAATCCAGAAGGCAGAGTGAGAAGCCCATGTGATCTGGGCAGGACATCTTGAGAGTGTTTGGTGCAGGAGGAGACAGGTGGGCTCTCGAGGAAGGCAGATGTCAGATCCCAGTCTTGGGAGCCAGGGTGTGGGGAGTTAGGTCGTTTCCCAGTAAGAATAGGGGATACTGTACAAGCTGCAATACAGGCAGTGGGACACGGGAATGAGGCATAAGCCCAGTTCACAGAAAGCAAACCTAAAATACAAGCACAATTAGCTGAAAAGTGACTTACACAGGGGTCCAAGATTTGGAACAGGGACAAGATCCTTCCTGTTCAAAGTCAAGATCGGGCTGGGTAGGGCCCTAAGGGAGAGGTACCATCACTGTCCCCGTGTACAGATGGGGTCACTAAAGCTGTACAGGTGAGGCTGGCTGAGCCCAGCTGGCCCAGTGAGGGAGCGGTGAGACCAGGTGGGAACCAGGTGGGCTGCTCCCGGCACAGGGCTCTGTTTCTGGGGAAGAGCAGAAGGTTGGTGGAATGCCTGTTGTGCTAGGCTTTTTAAACAGACTATTGCTTTCAGTCTTCATAATCCCGTGAGATAAATTTTTTTACCCTAACTTTGTGGATGAGAAGATACGAGGTTAAATGGCTTGCTCAGCTTTCCATAGCTGATAAGTGACCGAGTCTGGGTGGAACCCACATGTGTCCTGCCCAAAGCCCATTAGGACATTGTGAACTGCAATGGGACTTTTCTTGTACTGAGTTTCAGTTGTAAATAAGGACTACGCTGTTTTCTAAATGGGAAATGCTTTGATTTTAAGCAATTTAGTCAAATGGTCAAATGTACAAGGTTAAAATGTGTAAGAACAAAGTTTTCTTAGAAAACTAGAATGAGATCTTTATGTGCATGTTAGGATTGCAGGATGATTTCGGAGTGACTTGCCCAATGAGCAGGGGCTTTTGTGAGACCTGGGTTCAAATTTTCGTGTCACCACTAGCTGTGGGAAGCACCATGGACAGCTGCTCATTGCCTTGGCCAGACCAGGATGGTAATAGTACCTCTCAAAAAGGTCATCATAAACATTAAATCTGATCATAATATAACTTTCCCAGCCTAGTAGCTTACAGCGCAATCTAACTTAACACATGTCAATCCTCTTCACTTCCATGTCATGCTGTGTCAATTCCCAGGGCTGCTCTGGGCAACTTATGATCTGGTCCCTCAACCACCCCTCCCTTCTCATTCTCAGCTGACAGCTTGTCTTACTTCATACAATGATTTCCCACAGTTCCTCTCTCCTCCTCCCTCTCTCATCTGATTCCAATTTTCAACTCGGGGTTCTAGTGTACACAGACTTATATCTTGTACCATTTTTCCCTCATGAGTATAATTTTGGTTCAAACATACTAATATTGTGAGTCATTTCTATTGGGAATAATTGGACAAAGGGGACTGGCCTGTTTAGATGTTAAAAGAGAAAATATTTACTCTGCTTTGGCAAGCTAGGTAACTCCAACACTGCCATTTTTATCTCAAGCGTACCCAGTATCTGCTTCTTTGAGGCACTGATGGGGCCCTAGAGGCAGAAGTCAACAATTTTATTATAAAATCAGAAAGGTGTGAAATATGACCAAGGAGGAGCAGAAAGAAATAAGTGGTTTTAGCTGTTGTCACTTGGATAATGAGTGGATATCGAAGCAATTAAGATATGGAAAAAACACATTTGGGGCTAGGGAGTAGCAGAAAGGAGGTTGATTGATGGGAAATTGTCCCTCCTTACCACCTGCTTCCGACAGAGTCATCTGAGTTCTGAGCATGATTCCAGGTTATCTTCTGCTGAGCTGCCAGAGTGAACTTCCTGGAACACCAGTTAGCCCTGGACTGGCTTCCCCGTTGCACAACACTCATGTCCAGACTCCGGAGCATGGCATAGCAGGTCCCCACCGGCTTCCTTGTACTGGCCTCCACATACACTCCCTGTGCTCCAGGCGCACCGAGCTCACGCATCTCTAAATAGATGATACCCTTCGACAGCATTCCTTCTGTAGTTTGTTCTTTCTCAAGTAAGAAAACTCCTCTGACTCCCTTTACATCAACAACCACCCTTCAGGAAGCTGGCCAGGCATCGTTTCTTCTAGGAAGATCTTTCTGACTGCCGAGGCGATCCTGTCCTCTCCCGTGTCCCTGCCCTAGGCTGCCCCCTGTGATGTTCTTGCCCCAGGGTTCCAGCTGCATAGACCCCTGTCTCCTACACTAGACCACACACGGCCATGAAGGATAGGAGTCGGACTCATTCATGTTCCAGCTCTTGTGCTGATCACAGTAACTGGCATGTAATAGCCACTTGATAATAATTTGTTGAATTAATTAGTAAAAGAACAGAGAGGTTGTACTGATAGGGCCACACTTAGCAAACAGAATATCTTTACTGTCGTTAAAGAAAAAAAACAAGTGTGCCAGATACAGGGGCACTGACAACAGTGGTTGCCTTTAAGGAGGGGAATAGGGTGTCTAGAGGATCAGGGAGGGAGAATCTCTTTAACATATGCCCCTAGGACCTGAACTAGGCTAATTTCATGTGTGTGTGAGCACAAGTCCTCATATCAAATGGTTCCACAGTATTTTTCTAGAAGAAATGCAGATTGTTGCTAGACGTGTGGGATGCAGTCAGTCGTCCTCTGCCACCAGTGCAGCTCTGATCTGGGCTGAGAGCTGCTGGGCGCTTAGACATCACGCTGTGCCTGAGATGGCATAAGGCCCACTGAGCTGTGTAGAGACCTTCAACTTATAAAAACAGTGTGAGGCCAGTGGCTGAACAAGAGTCCCTGTGTCTGTCTGCGCATCGTTTCTTTTTTTGAGATCTTGGTGGATTTGCCGGTTGGGCAAAAATGAATGAAATGTGATCATTAAGGACCCAACACACAGACATTTTCAATTCCACAGGGCTGTGCACGCGTCTGCTTCGAGCCTGGGGTTTTAGAAGTAAGTACATTTTGGATCGGGCAGAAAGTGGTGACTGAGGGGGTATATGAGGCTGCCATCCATGCATATTGCAGCTGAGGTTTAGCTTGTAGGTTTGCCTCATTTCATCAGTTTCCTCTCCCATGTGTCACAGTGGTTAGTGCTATTTCAGTGTCAGAGTTACTCAGCAGCCTAAATGTTTTTACTGCAAAGATTCTTAAGGGTACTTTTTAGATGTCTGTGGTGTCGTAGAAAGAGTCAGTGCTGTAATGAAACCACTCCAAGTTCGCATCCCAGCCATGCTGGCCACATGATGGAACCTGCATGTGCCCTCATTGACAAAACGGGGATGATAATGGCCTGTCTTTCATGGTCCACCCCCATAGGATTTTTAAATTAAAGATTAAATTCTATGATTGGTAAAACACCTGTCACATAACAGGAATTCAACAAATGTTACTTCCCTACCCACTGCCCTGAATAACTTACTAGTTTATCTAGATAACAGATGTTTTTGCATAGTGAAGTGCAACTCTGTTAAATTCCTACTATTGAATTTGTGTGGGACGCGAGTCACTCCTCCTGAAAAAATGTTCCTTGTTCCTTGCTGATAACTTGCTTGTCTTTTCTTATTCACATCCTAATCAATGTTTCTCAAGGTTAAAAGCTTGCACTTGGCTTTTGTCATATAATATTTTCTTTTATTGTCTTTCACTAAAATATGCAGAACTCCCAAAGCTTAAGTCATGATAATTAGAAGTTACCTATTTTCGTAAATAAAAGACAAACACCTTTTCCAGTGAGAAGGATGTTTATGTGGGAACTTTGTGCTTACCCACCTGGATGACACTCTTGAAACACCACAGGGGAAAAATTAAGATCTTAGAATCCTGAAAACAGAGCTGCAAAAGATCTATGTTTCAAGATGGCAAAGGCAACCTATACTTACTTCTCCAGTGAGTTTTCCCCCCTGGCACTTGAAAGCATGTTAATCCAGGCTCACTCATAAACCCCAGCAGCAGGGGAGCCTTGTTCATTTGTGTTTCTTATGGGCAGACTGGACTGGTTCAAACTGAGCGAAGGAAGTTAATTATTTTAGCTTGCTCTGACAATGAATAACCAGTTCTTGTTGGACACCCTCTTACTCACCCTGCAACATTATAAGATGGGGTGAGGGGAGGGAAAATCACCCATCAGAATCTGCAGTGCAGGAATTTGCTGGGACTGCCCTAATCTGTTTCCCAGGTTGTTCGAACTGGTTCAAGAGCAGTTAAACAAGGTTATGTAAGTGACATGTGATGTAGCCCAAAATAGTGACTGCAAACACAGGCTGCTGTTGCTGGGCAGTTGTCAACTGCTTGGAGAGAAAAAAATCCTCCAGCAGGACAACAAACGGATCTTTAAAAATGAAAGAGGGATTTAAACAAGTTAATTTGGAGAGCAATTTGGTGGCATTGCCTTTCTGAAAATCAGTGCTTTTTTGAAGAAGGAAACTTACATTGTGCATAAAGACTGGTTATTCTTGAGTGTCCATCAGGGGAAGCTATGTGCAGAGGACTCTTCAAAAGTTTGGTTTCAAGCTAAAGTGCAGAATCCCCATGTTTTTATGAAAAGTAACAACAACAAACCCGTCAGGCTTGCTAATGGCTTTGGGCCTATGATTCAGAAAATTTTAAACATTGAACTGTTTTCTAAGTTATGATCTCTTTTAGTTAAATTCTCTTACAGAGTCTTGCTCAACTACAAAAATAGGCGATCGTGGTTGGAAATGATAAATAATAGCCACCAATAACAGGGGGTTGTGATTTATGTTAAAACGGGACGGAATCTTAGAGCTCACACAGTGTGTCCCCTCGTTCTACATATAGGACTCTCCATACTGCTAATGACGGAAAACAGAAATGAATATTAATTCACAAAGCATATAGTTTGTGGTTTGTTTTCTGTTATTATCCTAGAAGCTATTTTTTGTTTGTCCCTGGATGTGAGTTTTCTTGTATGTGTTTGGGGAATTGGCAGCAGTACAAGCTGAGCAATGAAGGGACAGAAAGGCCACTATGTTATATCTGATTCAGAAGAATGGCTCGATCTCACCAAGCTTATTCCTTCCTTACTTGAATCAAGTAAGGTCAGTTCCAATGAACTTATCAGGAATCTAGCACAAATTCTTGCCCTATATTCTAAGGTGCTCTTTATCCCATGGGAAGTAGGATCCTCAACACAAAAAAATCAGAACACAAGGTCAGAGTTCAAACATGGGATACAGACAAAAGGTGCTAGATGGATATTCATGCATCTTTATGGCCTGAAGAAGGCGATTCTCTTATTTGAAAAATAAAGATTTGGGGTTAAATGTGAAAAATAAAATTACATGTCACATGACATGGTAAGCATGAAAATAATGTTTTAAAGGAAAACAAGATTCTAAAATTTCTTGACAGCTTTTTTTTTAAAGGAAAACAACAGAAAAGAGAAATAAGTCCTAACTATCACAGTTCTATTCCCACAGTGACCACCTCCTCTGGGTTCCCTGCCTTTCCACAGCTGCAGACCTGGGGCATCAGGAACTGGGGAGAGACAGGGGGCAGCGGAGACACAGGATCCCTGTTTCTGGATCCAGTCTTGGGAGACTCGCTTGGTGTTTGTAGAGTGGCAGGAGCTCTGGTGCTGTGGGCTCTCTCCTCATCTCTAAGGCACCTGTGAAATGTCACCACACCTCCCCGCCAGGTTCTGAACAAGCTGAGAAATAAAACATAGCAGTGGATGGTGGACAATAAATACTAACTTTTGGGTGGGTAACTACGTTAAAGGACATGGCTGAGTGGTAAGAGCAGAATAGGTGGGGGCCTGCTACCTGAGCTCTAGAATTAGACGCCAGCTCTAGACTGGAGGCTGCATCTGCCTCCAGGGGAGTCCTCCTCCAGGAAGTGGGGACCAAGGAGGCAATCGGGTCAGATTTATTCTTGTCAGGCTTGCTCAGGAAAGCCCTGTGAGGAAAGGGAGTGTGTGTGTGTGTATTGGGAGGGGGGTACCTGAAATATCCATCTGAGGAGGAAACATCAGTGTGGTGGGGGACAGAAGTGGTCCCCTCTAGAAGCCCAATCTGAGGCCCCAGGCACAGTTTCTTTGGAGAGGTGGGAAAGGACATGGGGTGCTGGACAGGGGCCAACATCAATTCTTATTCTTTCCAGTTAGCCTACCTCTCCCCCCTGATATATGAAGGGCTGTATTCCCAAAGTGTCTTGGTAAGTCAAAACAGAGAATTTGAGGCGTCCAGTTAGTCTAGAATCACTTTAATCTCCTGCCTGCTTAATGCCTGCTCCTTTCTTTGAAGATTCTAAAAGTTGTCTGTAGGTGTTTATCAAAGTTTTAGGGCTTCTAGAGCCTGTTTCTTTTCATATGTAATTTTACCTGAAAACTTCAGTATTTTACTTGATGAAAGGGTGCTACCCTAATTATCAGCCATGCTTATGACTTAGCTCCAAGTGAGATAAAAGAGGAGAGCAAATTTTTCCACATAGAGTTAGGGGTGCAGAACATTGCTCTGGAGTTGAAGGACATGTGCATATCTGTATATGTCACTGAATATGAAATTAGCAGAGCCAGAGAGAGGCAGTGATAGGACTCCTTCCTAAGGTCAAACATAAAGAAGTCTTGGGAAGATGTGCTCAGCGCTGCCTCAACTTCGGGCTGACCTTCAGCTGGGCAGGGGACTGCTGGCAGCTCCCAGCACTGCCTGTCCTCAGCTATAGGATGTCTCTGAGTATGATGTGAGGGATGCAGGACTGACCTGTATGTCTGTGTATGTGAATAGAGATACAACTATGCAAAATGACCGATCTTTGGAGTTTTTCCATTCTGTGAAAAATAAGGCCTGGCTCAGTAGTTGAGCATCCACCCATGAACCTACTAGAGGTCACAGTTTGATTCCTGGGCAAGGGCACATGCCTGGGTTTTGGGTTCAATCCCCAGTGGGGGTGGGAGGGTGCCAGAGACAACCCACCAATGATTCTCTCTCATTATTGATGCTTCTCTCCCACTCCTTGCCTCTCTCTGAAATCAAAAATATATTTTCAAAAAGTAAGCCACAGAATTTATTATCTTTCACATCAATAAAAATAAAGATAAAATATCAGTAATAAAAGCGCCATTAATATAAAAATCATGGTGCAGCATTACTATATCCAAGCCTCTGATCCAAGCTTTGCTTACGTTTTCTGCACTAGGCATGCAGTTGGCTACGAGTATGATCCAGTGACTCCCCCATCCCTTAGTCCAAAAACTCACAACCAATTTTACCTATGTAAATACACTAATATTCAAGAATCTGTACAAAAGTTGGAAACGAAATAAATCAAAAACTTATAGGGGGAAATGCAAATGTCCCACAATTTTCAAATTGATTATAATTAGTTTCTCTAAAAATTTAGAGAAAGTTCTAACTAGCTGGTAGCAAGCACTGTAATGGGTTCTCCAAAGGAAAAAGTGCACCTATCCACAACATGGAGAGAAATCAAAGCTTAAAGTAAATGGGCTATGATTTGAAGATTCAAAAATATTCATTTAAAATGAAACTTTTGTTCTGAAGTGCTGAGTACCTGTTGATGGGCACTCTGACCCTCTACCAGACACCATGAAGAATCTGTCTGTAAGCTAAAGGAGAAAGTAGAGATGTGGTACAAATAGCCTACTGCGTGGCAGATAGTTGTTAGTGAATAATGCTGAAAGAAGGAACACATGATTATCAATAAGTTAAATACATGAATGACATACAGAATTTACATGTTCATGCAGTATATTGCATGTAGACACAAACCCAAGGCCTTCTGGCTCCTGAGAGGCTCACAAAAGATCCATGTGTACAAATCATTTCTGCCTCATCTCCAGTAGCATACCTTTCAGTGCCTTCTCCACATATAGATCAAGGAAAAGAGCTCTGAGGATTTATTTGCAAAGAAGCAGCAGAGGGTTCTGGGAAAGGCAGGGACAGCTTAAACCAGGGTCAGAAAGCCAAGCAGGACCCTCTGTACATCTCAGTATCGAGCTGGTATTTTTCTTCCGCGTGAAGAACTTCCTTTTTCATTTCGTATAATGTGATTCACTAGCAACAGGTTTCCTTAGCTTTATTTATCCTAAAATATCTTTATTTCACCTTCATTTTGATAAAGTTTTCATGGGTTATTCTGAGATGACAGTCTTTAAAGATATTATATATTGTCTTCTAGCTTTATTTAAATCAGTTATTACTCTTATTCTTGTTCCCTTTTGTGTAATTTTTTTGTTTTTGCTTTGACTGCTTTTAAGTCTTAAGTTTTTTTTTTTAGCAATTTCACTATTTTCTGCCATAGTGGGTTGTTTTATATTTTTTGTTTGTTGTATTCTTTTGGTACTTACCTTTTGGGGCATTTGCTAAGCTTTCTGGATTTTCAAGTGGTGGTTTTATTCAAATTTGGAAATCTTCACATATTTTTTCTCACCTATTCTCTCATTTCCTTTTGGGACTCCAACCACACATACTTTAAATTACTTAATGCCGTTCCACAGTTACACTTTTTACCTCTTGATTCCTTTGTGTAATTATCTGCCCCTCATCATATGCACTTAGAGCTTCATTTTGTAAATAAAGGTTATTATAATGGTGGGGTTTCATTTCTTCACTTTGATAGATTCCCCTATGCTATTGCTAGCATTTTATTATTATACTAATATTTGCCATCGTGTTACTGAGAATTTGCTCTGGATTAAATTATTTTAATTGCATTAAGGACTACACATTATTTTTATTGAATATAATTCTCAACCAAGGGAGCATGATGGCACTAGGCTGAAGGGAATGCTTTCAAGCCTGTTCACTCCCCGGGCTCCTGTCGCCACGTTTGCAGGAACCCTGGCCTCAGTCCTCAGACCCTTCTCTTCCCAGTCATGCCCACTCTCCATATAATCTCACCCAATCTCATGGCTTATTCAGGGGTGGGGATCGGCCAGCCCATAGGCCATATGAAGCTCGCAAAATAATCATTTGGTCTGACCCTGCAAAGGCATTAAGGGTGAGTTAATTAAATGTTTGACCAAATGTTTGACCAAATATAGCAGGCTAATTTTAAGTTGATAATTTTGCATGGTCTGAGAATGATGTGATACATACCCACATGGCGTTTGGCAGAAAAAAGGTTCCCAACCCCTGGCTTAAAATAATGGCCACGGGCTGAATCCATCTCCAGCCCAGACCTCTCCCTAACTCCAGACCTGTGCATCTCACTGCCAATTTGACACCTATACTTAGATCGATACCTCTCAGCCCTGTCAAACTTGACAGTTACCTGTAAAACACATGCTCCTCCTGCCTTCTGCATTTTGATTTGTGGCATTTCTTTTTCTTTTTTTAAATTGTTCAGCACAAGCATCTTAATGCCTCTGTAACTACGCTTTTCCTCTAGCTGATCAGCAAATCCTAGTAGCTGTTGAGTTTCAAATGCATCTAGACCCTGCCACTTCTCACCACGGACACTGCTGCCCCACTGACCCACCTTTGGATTACAACCTCCTCCCCTGCTCCCGTCCCTAGCCCACTGCAGTCAGTGCTCAACACAGGAACCAGAGGATCCCGTCAAATTTAAGCCACATCAGGTCATTTCCCTGCGCAGAGCCCTCTACACTAGCGGCTTCCTGTCTCACTCAGGGTAAAAGTCAAAGTTGAGTGTGGCCTACAAGGCCCTATATGAGCTGACTCACCTTAGCTCTTTCTCCTCATCTCCTCTTGTTCCCACGTGTTCTTTCTCCTCTTTCCCACTTGGCTGTTGCTTAAACATGCCAAGCAGCCTCCCCACCCTGCCCCACCTCATTTGCTTTTCCCACTGCCTGGTGTATCCATACATCACCTTCGTTTCCTTCAGACCTTTCACTTAAAATCACCTTCTAGTGAGACCCGCCCTCTCCCCCCGCCCATGCACTGTTTCTAAAGTGTCAACATCCTCCTGTGCCCTCCCATACTGCATTGTGTTTTATGCCCCTTCCCTTCTTTTATTCCCTAGAGTGTATTGCTGTACATTTGTGCATTTTCCCTAATTACCTCATCTGTTGTCTATCTCGCCACAATTGAGTGAAAGTTAATGAGGTCAGGGATATCTGTCTTATTAATTACTAGTGGCCCGGTGCACAAAAATTTGTGCACTCGGGGTGGAGGGAGTCCCTCAGCCCGGCCTGTGCCCTCTCACAGTCTGGGACCCCTCAGTGGATGTCCTATGATGGCCCCAGTCTGCCAGGCGCCTTTTGTGTGTGTGTGTGTGTATGTGTGTGTCACCACTGGGGACCTGCCCCCAGCCGCATCCGAGGCTCGGAGCAGTCCTCCTGTGTGTGTCTACCTGCTGGGGGCCTGCCCCCAGACTTGGAGCAGGCACCCCCTCTATGTTGATCTCTCAGACTCTTGCCTTCCCCTGCCTGTTGTTCTCTTTTTTGAGCTGTGACCAGGGCTGGGTGCGGCCTGCCTCCCAAGCTTGCCTACTGCCCATCTTCCTCCAGCCACCAGAAAGCAGGGAAAACCCCGCCTCGTGGTCAGGCCAGCCTTTTCCTGCTCCCTGATCCCTGGAAGGGACCTGGGAAGCCACCAAGCAGGCCGCCAACTCTTTCCCACTCACCCG
>PVJC01033388.1:0-19392 GCA_004026665.1 Murina feae | reverse complement strand
GGGAGCAGGAAAAGGCTGGCCTGACCACGAGGCGGGGTTTTCCCTGCTTTCTGGTGGCTGGAGGAAGATGGGCAGTAGGCAAGCTTGGGAGGCAGGCCGCACCCAGCCCTGGTCACAGCTCAAAAAAGAGAACAACATGCAGGGGAGGGCAAGAGTCTGAGAGATCAACATAGAGGGGGTGCCTGCTCCAAGCCTTTGATGGTGTGCCTGAGGCAGGCCCCCAGCAGGTAGACACACACAGGAGGACTGCTCTGAGCCTCTGATGCGGCTGGGGGCAGGTCCCCAGTGGCGACACACACACACACACACACACACACAGAAGGCGCCTGGCAGACTGGGGCCATCATAGGACATCCACTGAGGGGTCCCAGACTGTGAGAGGGCACAGGCCGGGCTGAGGGACTCCCTCCACCCCGAGTGCACAAATTTTTGTGCACCGGGCCCCTAGTTTATGGATAATAAAGAACATTATAAACTGAAAATAAAAATAGATACAGATGTAGAGATGCATCAAACAGACTGTCAAACTACAGTAGGAAGGCTGGGGAGGACTGGGGGGGTTAAGAGATCAACTGAAGGACTTGTATGCATGCATATAAGCATAATCAATGGACACAAGACACTAGAGGGGAGGAGAGGAGAGGGGAAGATCAAGGGAAAAAATGGAGACTTATCTAACACTCTTTGTAATAATTCAAGCAATAAAACAAAATTTAAAAAAAACATACGAAGAAGTGGAAAATTGGTTCTCTGAACGTTTGCCTCATAGTAAGGGAAGTTCTATTGGGACGGTATCCACAAATTACCTGAAATATGGGGAAATGTGTAGCTCGCAATGGACATTACTTTGAATCAGAGGTTCTCAACCTGTTGGTCGCGACCCCTTTGGAGGTCGAATGACCCTTTCACAAGGGTTGCCTAAAACCGTCCTGCATATCAGATATTTACATTACGATTCATAACAGTAGTAAAATTATAGTTATGAAGTAATAACGAAAATAATTTTATGGTTGAGGGTCACAACATGAGGAACTATTTTAAAGGGCCAGAAGGTTAAGAACCACTGCTTTGAATAAAGCACTTTTGATGTTTCTCTT
The DNA here is from genome assembly GCA_004026665.1 of Murina feae. Classification (NCBI taxonomy): domain Eukaryota; kingdom Metazoa; phylum Chordata; class Mammalia; order Chiroptera; family Vespertilionidae; genus Murina; species Murina feae. The sequence goes on along the minus strand of PVJC01033388.1, from coordinate 18,295 downwards.
GAAATTATCATCTTTTCTTTGGATTACAAAATTTGTATTATTAACCAGTTAATAATTAATCCACATTATTAACCAGTTAATATTTAATTCACATTATTAACCAGTTAATAGTTAATCTGCATAGTTAATTGGTTAATACTTAAGCTGCACTATTAACCACTTAATAAGAAATCCATTTTTCAAAAATATATTTTATTGATTTTTTTACAGAGTGGAAGGGAGAGGGACAGAGAGTTAGAAACATAGATGAGAGAGAAGCATCAGTCAGCTGCCTCCTGCACACCCCCTACCGGGGACGTGCCTGCAACCAAGGTACATGCCCTTGCCCGGAATCAAACCTGGGACCCTTGAGTCCACAGACCGATGCTCTATCCAGTGAGCCAAACCAGCCAGGGCAAGAAATCCATATTATTAATCAGTTAATGGTTAATCCACATTATTAACCAGTTAATAATTAGTCTGAGTTATTAACCATAATAATGCGGATTTTGTAATTTTGTGTTGATAATTTCAAGAGAGACATTAAAAGTGTTTTATTCAAAGTAAAGTCCATCGTTAGTTACACATTTCCCCCATCTTTCAGGTAATATATGGATACTATCCCAATAGAACTTTTTTTGTTTTGAGGTAGACCATTCAGAGACCCACTTCTTCATACATTTTGAAGTGCTGCTCAGAAAGTGCGTGTGCCATCTATTAAAACAAGTGGCAATCTGAAAGAGCAATACAACAAAATAACATATATATCAAATCACATATATATATCAATATATGTGCAACTCCATATATTGAAAAAAATCCGCATTGTTAACCGGTACATCTAGTAAAGGTGGCATCACTCACCAGCAGAATTATAACTGCCACTTGGTTTGCACAGTCCTGACTCCAGTGTGCTCAATCACAGCTCCTCCCTATGGGCAGGTCCACAGAGAAGCCTGATATGAACCAGCTTCCTGGACAATAGGGGTGTCAGGACACACAGGAGCAGTTATCCCTGAAGGACAAATAATACCAGTAATAGTGAAATCCCTGTCAATCGTTCCTGTTTTCATAATTCACCAGAAATGTCTTTGTTTATTGATCAGTGCAGGAGAAAAACCAGTAAGGTCTTGTTGGCAACACTCTTGTGTAGACCCCATGTTCCACATGCTTCTGTCTTTCTTCAGATCTGGCATATTACCCTTGACAGAAGTAGTTACTGGGTTATTTTTAAAATTTTTCAACCAACAAATTTTGAAAATCTAATTGGCTTTATGAAGTGATTCATGAATCAGGTAGCATCCCATCTAGCAACTAGAAGAACTCTCTTAGGGGCTGAACAAAAAGAAAGATGTTATAAGAAGAAGGGTGGGCCAAGGGAGTTATTAACAAAAGAAAATAAATAAAGAATTATTTAGGGGCTAGGACATACTCTTTTGTGGGTGGGGAGAGAACATTGCTTGTTTCTATGGAAGATGGAGAGAGTCCATGTGACAGATTACTTCACTGGTGTTGACCAAAAAACTCCAGACTATTTGATTAAGGTGATGATACTGGAAGAGGTTGAGCCTTCAATTAGATCAGGTATTAAATTTAGGTTTGGTATCATGAGTTTTCAGCATGAGTTATGCCATTTGGGGCCTGAGATTTTCTCCTTAATAATTACAGTCATACCTTCCTTCCTGAGATTTTCTCTTTATTGAATTTGGTGTCCCCAAGTCACCTCCACCCATACTGAGAGCTTTTATCTCATGTGACTTCTGCAACTAGTTAACCCTACTACTTTTGTAAGTCTAACAATCAGAGAATGTTTTGATTATATATTGCCCCATAACAAACTAGAGCTGGTGGTGTAAAACAACAGCAAGCATTTTAGTATTAATTCTCCTGCATTAGAGGTTGACTGGGCTCAGTTAGGAGGCTTACACTCAGGGTATCTTGTGTAGTTGTATCAAATGATGGCTGGTGCTGAAATAATCTGAATGCTTGCTCCTTACATACCTGGCATGCCGGCTGGGAAAACTCAGACAGTTAGAAGTTGGAATGTACAGAGACCCTCAGGCATGTTTCTTTCTCGGTGGTGTCTTCAGCATAGCAGCATCAGGGTCATCAGACACTTTATACCAGGAGGTGTCTCAGAAGTTCATGTCTTAAGTGAGAGAGAGCCAGGCAGAAGCGTATTGCCATTTATTACTGTGACATTGTGATTTATAATAAGAAATATATTATCTATAATAAGAATATATGTGATACTAGTATATATATAATAACATATATTATTTACTAGAGGCCCAGTCCACAAAATTCATGCACTGGGTGGGGGGAGGAGGTCCCCCCTCAGCCGGCCCTGCACCCTCTCACAGTCCAGGAGGCCTTGGGGGATGTCCAACTGCCGCAGAGGCGGGAGAGGGTCTGACCACCACCACTGCATTCACCAGCTGTGAACCTGGCTTCTGAGTGAGTGGCACTTCCCCTGTGGGAACGGACTGACCACCAGGAGGCAGCTCCTGCATTGAGTGTCTTCCCCCTGGTAGTCAATGCATGTCATAGCAACTGGTGATTCCACCATTCAGTCAATTTACATGTTAGCCTTTTATTATATAGGATAATAATTATCTATATGTACATTTTCTGTAATGAGAGCAATAAAGGGTTCTTTTGTTAAGCCTATGAGGCAACTTTCAGAAAGCGCCTAAGGATGGAAGCTGGTTTCCAGTCAAGCCAACCATTTGATTAGAAGGTTGAAACTTTCATCTCCCCCCTCCCCCTCAACACACACACACCCACCTACCCCTATGTTCAACGAGGGAGAGGACTAGAGATTAAGTTCAATCACCAATGGCCAATGACATAATCAATCATGCCTATGTAATGAAGCCTCCACAAAAGGTTGAGCTTTAGAGAGCTTCCTGATTGTTGAACACCTGGAGATTTGGGGAGAGTGACATGCCTGGAGAGGGCATGGCAACCCCTTGCCATTTCCCTGTGCTTCTCTTCCACCTGGCTATTGATTCATGCTCTTTGACATATCTATACTAATAAAAAGGTAATATGCTAATTAGACCAGGAGACCTTCTGGGAGACCATCCGGACGTCCTTCCAGACAAAGCCATGGTGGCAGGGTCAGGGCTGAAGCAAAGGCGGTTAGGGGTAATCAGACCAGGAGGGGTGGGCAGATGGGGGTGATCAAGCCAGTGGTGGGGGGGAAGTTGGGGAAGAGCAGGCTGGCAGGGGGGCCAGTTGGGGGTGAGCAGGCCAGCAGTGGGGGGCAGTTAGGGGCAATCAGGCAGGCAGGTAGATGAGTGGTTAGGAGCCAGCGGTCCCAGATTACCAGAGGGATCAGGCCTAAACCGGCAGTTGAACATCCCCTAAAGGTCCCAAATTGGAGAGGGTGCAGGCTGAGCTGAGAGACATCACATGCACAAATTTTGTGCACGAGGCCACTAGTCTATACTAATAATAGCCTAGGGCCATCACAACCAGAACAGAACACCGAACAGTGGGCCCTTGGCCACCAAGGCATGTAGGCTGGAAGGGTCTGTGGGCTCTGGGGCACGGCAGTGGAAGAGATCTGTGGGCTCTGGGCCACCGAGGCACACAGGCGAGAAGGGTCTATGGGCTCTAGACCTCCTAGGCACAGCAGTAATGACAAAGGTCTGTGAGCCCTGGGCATCCAAGGTACGGGCAGCAGCGATGGCGGTGGTGGCAGTGGCGAGAAGGGTCTTTAGCCTTGGGTACTGGGAGCAATCTGTGGGCCCAGGTCACCAAAGCATGACAGCAAGAAGGGTCTGTGGGCTCTGGGCTTCTGGGGCCTTGCAGCGAGAAGGGTCTGTGAGCCCCAGGCCACTGGGACACAGTGGAGGGAGCAATCTGTGGTGCCCAGGACACTGCAGCTTGGTGACAGGAGTGATCTGTGGGCTCTGGGAGCGATCTGTGGGTCCCAGCTATTGGGGTGTAGTGGTGGGAGCAATATGTGGGCCTGGGCCACCGAAGTGTGGAGGCAAGAAGGGTCTGTGGGCTCTGGGCCAGTGGGCATGGCAGTGAGAAGGGTCTGTGGTGGCTAGCTGGGGAGGGCAGTTGTGGGCGACCAGGTCAGCAGGGGAGGCCAGTTAGGAGCCAAGAGGAATCGGGCCTAAACTGGCAGTAGGACATCCCCTGAGGGGTCCCAGACTGTTGAGGGTGCAGGCTGGGCTGAGGGACACCCTTCCCCCATACACGAATTACATGCACCAGGCCTCTAGTTTTGTAATAAACAGGTAATCCAGTGAGTAAACTGATTCCCTGAATCCTATGAGCTGCTCTAACAAATTAATCATATCCAAGGAGGGATGTGGAAACGTCTGATTCTTAGCCAATCAGTCAGAAGCATAGATTACAACCTGAATTTGTGATTGGCATCTGAAGTGGAGGGCAGTCTTGTGGGACTGAGCTCTTACCCTACAGGATCTGACGATATCTTTGGGAGGATAGAGTCAGAACTGAGGTGAATTGTAAGACACCCAGCTGGTGTCAGAGAATTGCTCGGTGGTGTAGGGGGAAAAGTTTTCACACATTGGAATTGGATACAGAATCATTAATTACTCAGCCTCAGAATTCATATAGTGTCACTTCCAGCATACTCTATCAAAGACCTCCCCCATTTTAAGGGGAGGGGAACTGGGCTCTGGCTCTTGGTGGGGATGTGGCACAGTTCTGGAGGAGCAAGAGGGACAGGATATATTACTGCAGACAGTTTTAGAAAATGTGATCTACCACAAACGGCAATCTTACTTTTTATTTAATCGAGAACTATGAGTGTTTTATTGCAGATCAGCCCAATGCCTATTTTCAGGAATATTGAATTCTAAATATATGTCCCCTATTCCTCAGCTCCTTTCCCCAGCCCTCTGACGTAGGGGTGCAAAGTATAGGGATCGCAAATGACTAGATGATGATTTTGTTAATTGATAAATTTCTCCCAAAACATAATATGGAAATATTTAGGGATCTCTGACTCTGACCTAAATAGTCAAATGCTTTCCAAATAAAATTGGTGATTAAAAGAGAAGTCATGTTTCAGATGTGTGTCAGGAAGTTAATATCCTTATGTTTCTTCATGGTTAAGGTCTTCTTGGCAAATTATACTGAGAACTGGTTAAAAAAATAGGCCTTGGCAGTTAAATGACTGCTGGATAAATAGAAAAAGATCTTCCTCCCAGGAGGTATGCATTTACATTTCATGGGTGTGTGTTGGGGTGGGGAGGGGGAGAGAAGGGTATGGGAAATGACACCCAAAGCCTTGGAGACATTCCAGAGGCTTAAACTCAGAGATGATTATCTCTTCTTTCCCCTGCAGACTGGTATTTACTTTTCAAAGGATAGAAACCCAGGAGCTTTTCCTCTTCTTTTCCTAAGGGGATTTTGCTTTCATTAGGGAGATTAAGTTTGTTTTCCACCCTCAAGAGGGGAAATTTTATACCAGCTCCCAGATGCATATTTGGAATGGAGGGAAGTCCTCCCTACAGTACAGAATGTGTAGGGATCGATAACAGCTCAATGAATTATAACCCTCTCTGTGACCAAAACCAAAAGTTATATACCTAAATGGGTGCATTTAAATATATTTGGTATTGTTTCCACATTGATAAGGTGTTGTGGGTTTTGTTTGTTTGTTTGTTTTTGTTAATCCTCACCAGCAGATATTTTTCTATTGATATTTTTAGAGGCAGTGGGAGAGAGAGACAGAGAGAGAAACATCAGTATGAGAGAAACACATCAATTGGTGGCCTCCTGCATGTACCCCAACAAGGGCTGGGGATTGAGCCTGCAACCGAGGTATGTGCCCTTGACTGGATTCAAACCCAGGACCCTTCAGTCCACAGGCCAATGTTCAGAATAAGTCACCCCAAAATGTGCCTTTGTGGTATTCAAATTATTTTGAGCTAAAGGCAACTGAGACTTCTGTGGGCTCAAGAAAAACTTCTGTCCCGCTTAACTACCTAGAAGAATCTTAAATAGGGACCTTGCCTATAATAAGAGATTATCAGAGAGAACCTATATAGAGGGGCAACTACTAATTACTGCACATCTGCTTTTCTCATCCCCCTGTCCTCCCCGCTGAAGCTCCAAGGTGCCTTACCTCATCCTCACTCAGAATGGCAGAAAGGCCTTATCTTAACTTTCTGTCCCTGAAGCTCTCAGGCATGTGGGGTTCCCATATGTGTGCATGTTAATTGAATTTGGTTATTTTCTCTTGTTAACCTGTCTCATGCAGAGTTAACTGTTAGACCCACTGAAAGAACTTTGAAGGTAGAGGAAAGTCTCTTCCTCCCACACAGCATTCTTCTCTCATCACGTCTCTTCAAAGGGAAGAAATGAAATGGAGGGGAGCCAATGAGAGGCTTACCATGAGGAAGTAATAATGATCTGTCTCGGCCCCAGGAATCTCCTGTCTATATGAATTTAAGAATTAAAAACCCACTAATGTGAGCCCTAGCCAGTTTGTCTCAGTGGATAGAACATTGGCCTGTGTACTGAAGGGTCCTGGGTTTGAATCCAGTTAAGGGCATGTACCTCGGTTGCAGGCTCAACCACCAGCCCTGGTTGAGGTGCATGCAGGAGGCAACCAATTGGTGTGTTTCTCTCATATTGATGTTTCTCTCTCTCCCACTGTCTCTAAAAATATCAATGGAAAAATATCTGCTGATGAGGATTAACAAAAACAAACAAACAAACAAACAAAACCACAACGCCTTATCAATGTGAAAACAATACAAAATATATTTATATACACCCATTTAGGTATATAATTTTTAATTCTCTTTTTATTGTTAAATATATTTAGTGTTACATTTGTTTTGGTCACAGAAAACATTATAATCATTGAGTTGTTTTTTAATGTTTTTTTTTTTAATTTATTTCAGAGAAGAAGGGAGAGGGAGAGAGAGATAGAAACATCAATGATGATGGTGAATCATTGATCGGCTGCCTCCTACCCGTCCCACACTGGGGATCAAGCCTGCATGTGCCCTGACAGGAATTGAACAGCGACCTCCTGGTTCATAGGTCGACGCTCAACCACTGAGCCATGCTGGTTGGGCCATTGAGGTTTTTGTTTTGGGGTTTTTTTGTTTTTATTGTTGTTGTTTTTAAATGAACTGTGGGGAGGAAATATTCTCTTTAGGCTTAAGATTTAAATTAATAGAAGACAGATTAACAGGAGCAAAGCATGGATAGTTTATTGAAACACATGTACATGGGAGTCTTCACAAAAGAATGAAGACCTGGGGAAGTGACCTGAGCAGGAAGCTTTTATACTTTTTAGATAAACAATAAAACAAGTAAAAACAAAGAACAGACAAGACAAAAGGGTTTAGGCTAGAGGTAGCAAGTAGTTAAAAAATAAATAGGAAGATAAGGATTAGTACAGAAATATGTCCCTTCAACCTGGGAGATTTCTCTTTTGCTTTCAGGGAAGCAGGGTAACTGCACAGAAACCCAATTTCTTTCACAAGACCTATGCTTCCTCCTTTGTGTCTGGCCACTCCCTTCATAAATCATCAAGTCCGTAGGACATCAGATTCAGGTCAGCATGAAACTGTCCTAAGAACAAAGCCTCAGGTCTGTTGACCACAGAAACAGAGACTTGGTCTAACTCAAGATAACATCTTGACATCAGCTGTGTTTCAGCCTCAGGCCCATGAAAGCAGAGGACCCTGTGGACCAAACCCTCATGAAACCAGACAGAAAAATGCCATGGCTGACATCAGGGCCTGACATAAGAACAGCTGCTCCTTACCCTGGTCCCAATCCATCAGTAGAGCCCACAACCCCAACTGCCTTAATCACCGTGATTAATGACCTTCCCCCTATATAACCCACCCCCTGGAAGCCACCAGGGAGCCAGGTCTTTGAGAACCAGCTTACCTGTGACTCTGGGCTTGGTGCCATTTCCTCAAATAATAAATCCTTACTTTCTTGGCTGTAGATTCCTGTCCGTGTTTGATTAGTCTTTGATGCATGCAGAGAAATGGACCGCTTTAGTATGGTAACAGAAGGGTAGGCAAGGGTGGGTCAGAGTTACCTCCCTGCACCTGCTATTTTCTCAGACACTTTCAGTTTAACATGTACCATATGCCAAGGTGCCCTTTTTGGGGGTAGCATGTCCTGAACCTCACCAATCTGGAAATCTTAATCCATGGGTCCACACCTATGGGTCCTAAAGTCTTCTGGATTGGTCCTCCCATGCCTTAATTCCCAGAGAAGATGGATACGGACCCAATAGAGGTCATGAAAACCTCTGTCAATATGGCATGAGATTAAAAGTCTGCTGGAGGCAGAAATGTTGTATTTATCTCTTCCACAGTATCTTTTGCTTTTTTAATAAAGTTGAATTAAATCCCATTAATCCACGAAGATCTAATTTAAAAAGACAGTGAAACTCCCTGGCCTGCTTAATTTATTCTGTCTCTTACCATTTTCAGGAACTATTTGTCCTAGAGAACACAATTCATAAATGAAGCACTTTACCATATTGATGTCAATAGGCAAAAGCACCTCATTTTCCCCAGTTCCCCATTTTCAGGCCTACCTTTGAAGCATGGCAGAAAGACCACAGATTTAATTTTTTAAATATATTTTTATTGATTTCAGAGAAGAAGGGAGAGGGAGAGAGAGAAACATTAATGATCAGGGAGAATCATTGATCAGCTGCCTCCTGTATGCCCCACACTGGGGATCAAGCCCACAACCTGGGCATGTGCCCTGACCTGGAATTAAATTGTGTTCATAAATCATTGCTTAATTCCTGTACCACACAGGCCAGGTGAAAGATCACAGATTTAAAATCTCGCATATTTTTGTTAGTTCTAATCAAATAATCGAATCAATGAAATTGAGCTTTTGATCATTTTGCAACTGACATTCCTTTTCCCTTAGACCACTTTCCATTTGCTAAGACCAGTAACTTTCCCCTCCCGACCCACCCAGAGAGTTCCCTGCCAAAAAAAGCCTGTCTAAAGTCCTTACTCCCCATCTCTGGATGCTGGCTCCATTTGGGGGCTCAGCCCATCTGGTTTCCAGATGACCTAATAAGTTTATAATTCTTTACCACTTTCGGCCTTGTGTGTTCCTCCTTCAATGACCCTAACAATCGTCTATCTTTGAAACTAAAGCACTGAACTTCTGTCAGTTCCACTTTTACCATGTTTTCACAAAGGTTGTGGATCTGAGCTGCAGGCACATGGTGACCTGAGGCAAGACTGGTCCAGGCTTCCTGGGTCTAAGATAATAATTAGTAGGGGAGTGGGAACAACTGCTTGATAAATCTTAATACATGCCTGCAGAGGGGGCTGCTCACACGAGTTCCCCTGATATAAACCACGGAGGAGATCCTGTGAGCAAGCGAAAATTCACTAACTGGACAGAGCCCATTCTCTCTTGATTGTATGTTAAAATGTAAACTGCCCTACAGCAAATGACATACACTAGCAGGCAGGATGTCTGTTAAGTAGCAATTCTATGAAAACAGTGTTGAATCTTAAATAAATTACTCTTATCTCTTAGTAACACCTACTTTCTTCCTCTTAATTCTTCTCACCTGCTGAGATCTAGGGAGCTCAGGCCAGATAATAGGATGCCTCGATTTCAGAAGCAGAGTGCCATCGTGGAGGGGCAAATCCACTGTGAACTCATACAGCAAATGGTAACTGCACTTTAATTGGTCTCCATCATTTAACTTCACAATTACTTTTTATTTCGGTATGTTTATAGCAAGAGGGAAATCTAATTGTCCCACAAAGGAAGATATGTATTATCACACAGGTCTGAAAAATTAAATATACTCTAGAATTATTCACAGCCTGATATTCCAGCAAAGCTAGTTGTTCCCAGAATTGTAATCAGCAATTACAACATAAAGACAGGAAAGAAAACATCAACATGATGGCTTTAGTTCAAAGACTTGGGAATTTTCTCACAGGTGACATTTATAAACATTCCCATTTCTCCCTGGTTAAAGTCACTCATTAACAAATATAAGAACAAAATCAAAAAAGAAAGAACAGATGACTGTTTTTTTTTCTTTTTTTCAGAGCACCTAGAGAGACTGTGTCCCTGTTTGGAGTCAAACTTAGGGATCAAATGCTCTTAGATTTCTAATTACTCAGTTATTAAATTATTTAAAACACATTTGTTGAACTCACGTATTGCTGCTGTGAGTGAAAACTGATAAATCCCAATACACACCTGCAGTATATACCCTTTAGAAAATTGGTAATTTCTACAAAAGGTAGAAATACACAAAACCTATGACCTATTAATTTTTCTCTTACAAATGCAAACATGTGTGCACCAAAACACATGTATAAGAATGTTTATAGCAGTATTATTCATAACTAGAGGCCTGGTGCACAAAAATTTGTGCACTCAGGGGGTCCCTCAGCCCGGCCTGTGCCTTCTTGCAGTCTGGGACCCCTTGGGAGATGTCCACCTGCTGGCTTAAGCCCACTCCCTGGGGGATCGGGCCTAAGCTGGCAGTCAGACATCCCTTGGGCAGCACGGAATCCTCAGGGGGATGTCCACTTGCCAGTGGGGAGCAGGCCTAAGCTGCATTGGACATCCTTAGCGCTGCTGAGGAGGCGGGAGAGGCTCCCACCACGACCGCTGTGCTGGCAGCCATCAGCCTGGCTTGTGGCTGAGCAGAGCTCCCCCTGTGGGAGTGCACTGACCACCAGGGGCAGCTCCTGCATTGAGCGTCTGCCCCCTGGTGGTCAGTATGTGTCATAGTGACGAGTCAATCCTAGTGGTTCTCCTGTTAGGGTCAATTTGCATATTACCCTTTTATTATATAGGATAGAGGCCTGGTGTATGGGTGGGGGCTGGCTGGTTTGCCCTGAAGGGTGTCCTGGATTAGGGTGGGGTTCCTGCTAAGGTGCCTGACTAGCCTGGGTGAGGATTGAGAGCCATTTTCAGACTGGCCACACTTTCTTCAGGGTGGGGGTCCCCACTGGAGTACCTGGCTAGCCTGGGTGAGTGGCTGATGGCTGTATTCAGACTGACCAAACCCCTCAGTGGGGACCCTCACCCCATGGTGGTGTGGCCATCCTGGGTGAGGGGCTGAGGGCTGTTCGCAGGCTAGCCATGGCCCCAAGTGACCCAAGCTCTCATCGAGGCTGGCTGGAAACAGGTATCTGGGGTTTATTTATCTTCTATAATTGAAACTTTGTTGCCTTGAGCAGAGACCACAGATGGCAAGGGCAGGCAGGAAGCTTGGCTTTCTACATCACCAGGGAAACCAAGCCTTCTGCTTGCTCCAGCTCCGTGGCTGCTGGCCACCATCTTGGTTGGGTTAATTTGCATATAGTCACTCTGATTGGCTGGTGGGTGTGGCTTGAGGTGTAGTGGAGTTACACCAATTTGCATGTTTCTCTTTTATTAGAGTAGACTAGGAGCCCGGTGCATGAAATTTGTGCACTGGGTGGGGGTTTCCTCAGCCCAGCCTGCTCCCTCTCACAGATTGGGAGTCCTCAGGGGATGTCCTACTGATGGCTTAGTCCCGCTCCCTGATCCCCATGAGGAGCAGCCTAAGCTGCAGTCTGTTCTCCCTTTGTGGGAGGCAACAAGGCTAATCAGGGGAATCCACCAGCCCCATCACTCTATTGCTACAGCCACTGCCAATCACTGCAGCCACCAAGGTGTTTTCATTAACACGGACTCCAGTCCCTTCACCATGAAAAAATAAAAACTTTCTTTAGGCATTTTCAAGATATGTCTTTCATAGGATATGACATATCTTTCTTTCTTTTTTTTATCCTCACCTGAGGATATGTTTTCATTGATTTTTAGAGAATGTGGAAGAGAAGGGAAAGACAGAGAGAAATATCAAAGTGAGAAGAACACTTCGATTGGTTGCCTCTTGCATGAGCCCTGACCTGGGCCCCGGCCAGGGAGGAGACTGCAACCTAGGCACATGCCCTTGGTCAGAATTGAACCCACACCCTGCAGTCAGTAGGCTGAGGCATTATGCACTGAGCCAAATTGGCTAGGGCAGGATATGACATTTCTTAGCCCTCCAGCAGTGGACCTTCATTTTTTTTCTCCAGGAGTGTGGTGGAAAAACCCTAGATGCCTTTTGGATTCTTATTACCCAAGTTACTAAAAATATTACCAGTGGCATACAGGGAGCTTAGCCAATGAATGGTCAGAAAAGGTGTTTCCTCTGTAGTTCACTCCCATCACCAGCTCCACCCCTGTCCCTCCAATCCCAGCTCCACGCTTACCCAGACCTGTAGCCTCTGGCCTAAGATGCAGGCCTGGGCAGAAGACCCTCCAACCCCCCCCCACCCTATAATCGCCGGCTCTGTCCCTTCCCAGGTTCCTTTGATTGATGGCTCTGCCCCTGGGCCCCCCTGCCTCCCCCATCACCTGCCTAGCTAACAGGCCTGGCTACTTCAGTTGGGGCTTAGACAGACTGGGCACCACCATCGTAGTTGAGTTAATTTGTATATTTGCTCCTGATTGGTTGGTGGGCGTGGCTTGTGGGCATGACTTGTGGGTGTCTCAGAGTGATGGTTAATTTGCATATTACTCTTTTATTAGATTAGATAGGCCCAAACTGGAGATCTAAATGCCCAACAACAGTGGACTGTATAAATAAATTATGGTATACTAATATTTACACAATAGAATACTAACAAGCCAGGGGAACAAACTGTTTATAATCAAACACACAAAAATACCTAGTGAATCTTCCAAACATAGCGTGTTATGAAAGAAGCAAACACAAAAGAATGCAAACTAGCCCTAACCAGTTTGGCTCAGTGACTAGAGTGTCAGCCTGCGGACTGAAGGGTCCCAGGTTCAATTCCGGTCAAGGGCATGTACCTTGGTTGCGGGCACATCCCCATGAGGGGTTGTGCAGGAGGCAGCTGATCGATGTTTCTCTCACATCGATGTTTCAAAGTCTCTATCCCTTTCCCTTCCTCTCTGTAAAAAAATCAATAAAAAAATATATATATTTTTTAAAGAATGCAAACTATATTAGTACATTTACATAAAGTTCAAAAATAGACAAAATTAATGTATGGTGTTAGAAGTCAGGATTGCAGTTGGCATTGGGGGAAGTGGTAGCAATTGGAGGAGAGCAATTGGGGGGGCTTCTGGGGCCTAGGAATGTTCTATGGTTTGATTTGGGGACTGGTTACATAGTTGTGTCCAGTATCACGAAATTAACTGAACTGGAGATGTATGATTCTGGAAATTTTCTGCATTGTGCAACGCTTAACAAAAATTTTTACTAAAATTTTTTATTGTGTTGTGTGTCAGGTACTGAGTAACAGAAAAGAATATTATACAAAGTCAGCTTTGCCCTTTAGTGGCTCATAGGCTTGAAGGAGAGATAGACATTCAAGGAGATGATGTTAAACAATACTGAATGACTGAGAAAGAGATGGAAATTCCATGGCAGGGGCCTTGGAGTGGGCAATTGGAGAGCGTTCTGAGAAGAGGACGTCCATCTGATGCTAAAAGTGATAACCAGAGATCAGCCAGTGAATAAAGAAGATGGGTTAGCAATTCAGAGAAAGAAAAGCAGGCAAAGCCCCCAAGACCTCACTGAAAAGCAAGCACATAAAGGAACTATTTGGTCTCAAAAGAGGGCAATAAGCCCTCGCAAGGTCTCTGACTCCTCTCAGTTAACAGAGGAAGAAAACTCAGAAGCTTCTGTCTGAGAATTGAGACCACGTATATCAACATGATGTACTTACTTGTTCCAGGAAATCCTTTTGCCCAAGAACATAAGACAATCACTGGTCACAAAACATGGTCTCCCTGTAGACTTGAGCACTCGGTTTCTACTCAATCTATTTGAAAGGTATAATGAGGTGAGAGGCACAAACAAGGATTTTTTTTTTTTGCAATAGACACTAGAAGGAAGGACTGTGAGCCTCCTATTTTCAAAGGTTGAAAGGAGTGTTAATCTCTCAAGAGTTTAGTCAGTTTGAAAGGCTGACACTGAAAGTGGAGCCTATAGGGGAGAAAATATAATTTCCCCTCTACCCTCCTGAGGTCTTGGCTGAGATCATTCTAATAATGGGTATCAGCTCTAAGACACACTAAAAAGACAAGGCCAAAAAGAACCCACAGGTGTTTATTAATATGTGTACCTGATGTGTACAGAGGACATACCCCAAAATATGAGTAATTCTCTGAGATGACTCAAGACACTACCTTAAATAACATCTTCATCTAAAGACAAAGGAGAAATGTTGGGTGGTGGGGCAAAGGACAGGCATGGTAATTTACCAGGAAAAGCCACAATGACCCAGGGCACAATTTGTTATGCATATTTAAGTCTGTGCCTTCTCCATTGATAAAAGTTTCTTATGAGTTGCAGTCATCACTCTGTTCCTGGTACAGAGAGGGAGACACCCTCATAAATGGAGTGATCATGCTAAACCCCACAGGTGTTAGCCAGAACTCAATTAAGTTTCTATGCTTGGCTCTCCCAGAAAAGGAAGATCTCGGTCAACTGATCAGGACCTACTTAGCACAAGTTATCTGATCTGGCTCCAAGACTTGCCTTTGCTCCATATAAGAAGAGTAATCCTGCTGTAACCAATGAGCAAATACCCATTATTCCTTCCTTGTTTCTGCTCATGTTAGTCTACAAAAATGTCTTGCTTTTTATATCTCTTCAGAGCACCTCTCTGTCTTTTAGATTAGATACTGCCTGATTCATGTATCATTGAGTGCAAGCCCAGTGGATCAGTAAACTGTTTGTGGAAAATATTTTTTTAACAAGACTAAGAGATTGCCTTTCTTCTTTTCACTAACCATTCGGCCATGTTTACACAGAAATATGTGCCTAAGGACTTGAAGTTTGCAGAATTTCTGTCAACCAGCTGAAGCTCTTCTAAAGAAAAAGGCATTCTTCATTGTGGGCATCTCAGGTACTTGCAGCAAATTGCTATCTCCCTGCTGTTTGATTTATACTTGAATTAAGCAACCTCTTGTACAGGAGACCCTGGCTTGTTGTCTTGAGCCTCTACCTGCTGGTTCAGTCTCAGAAGACTGTTGGATGAGCAGCTCCTTATGAGGGATCAGGAACTTAACCACCCCACCCCATCCCTACCTGCTACTGTGCATGTTAAGGCAGTTTAACCTGAAACCAAGAAATTAAAGTTTTAACATTCTTATCTAAAAAAGAGAGAGAGAGAGAGAGAGAAGTCTTTAAAATAAAGTGTTCTTTAAAAATACTCAACTACTAGGTTTCAGTACTCCAAAACATTTCCCTTTATACGTTGGAGATGCATGGCCCTCAATTCATTATTTCAGCAACTAAACTCAAGAAACTAGACTATTTGACATCATCTATAAATTCTTCATGTGCACCTCCCTCCACCGTAAGACTTTGGGCATCAAGGCAAATTAAGTCCCAGGGATTTACCATTTGAGTATCCCAAAGTTCTTCAAAGTATAACAAGCGGCAAAAGTAGGTTTACAGTTGTAAGTATGCAAAACACAGGGGTTATTCTTGTATTACTATTTTTCACACAAACAACTGTAAACCTACTTTTGCCCTACCCTATAGTTGTACAAATTTAATGGCAATATTTTTCTGGGTTAGAACCATGTAGTAAAAGGAACAAACTATATCATCAAAAAGGACATAAGACTGGGAAGATTCTTTCTCCAAAAGAAAGATCTGAAACTGAAATATTGGGATAAGGCATAGGAAGGAGTGAGTGATGAAAAAAGCAAATCTGAGTCAGGTGCCAAAATTTACCCAATGGTGCTAGGAAGGGGCTGATCATAAGACAGGTGCAATAGAGACAAACTCAAAAGAAATCCAGAAGTGAAGAATTATGGCTCTCAATAACAAAAGTATATCAAGATCCTATATAATACCCACAGAGCTCAGGTAACCCATTGGAAATACTATACTCAGTCATCCCACTGAGTCTGTCCTTGATTGATGCAAGAGGCTTCTATGGTCATCATGACATGGTCCTCAAGGGCAGAGAAGCCAGCAGTGTCTCATAGTTGGGTTTGACATGGGCCGATGAGGTCTCAGGAGTCCTAGGGTCCCATCAACCCACCAGTTATTTGAATAGAAAAGCTATTTAGATGCTAATTTCAGCAATATTATAGACTTAATAAACTGAAAATTCTTCATCTACCAAATTCCTAAGGATGCTAGGTGAACAAAAATGAATGTCCTTAAATTTTCATTTAGGAATACTAGAAAGTAAAGGAATTTCCGGAGGCCAAACACAAAGTAAACTAAATGGCAGAGTATTAAGTGCTTAAGTTGAAACTGTGGCAGCTGTGGAAATGGAACGCTGCCTATTTCCATTATCTAGAGGCTTGGGTATGAAGGAGAAGAAAATAATTTTCCTCCACCCTTCTGTGTTCTTAGCTGATATGCCTGTAATAAAAGACAGATTGGTAAGAGATAAAGAAACAAAATTTTATTAACATGTATACCTCATGTATACATGGGAGCACCCAGGGGAAAACGGATAACTCAAAAGGGTAGCGTAGAATTCAGGCTTAAGTACCCTCTAAATAGGGAAAGGCCTCATAGAGAAGAGTAGATGGTTTTTAGGAAAAATAAATGGGCCCTTAGAAGAACAGAAGGGAGGTGTGAAAGTTTGTGACAAAGTTTGTGTGACTGTGGAATTCTAGTCACCTCTCCCATGATAAAATGCAATCTTTCATGGTTAATGAAACTTCTAGGAGCAAGGGTGGGGTATTCCTTACCCACCTACTGCCTGTTTACCAAATTTGTAGCTACTTAACTGAAACATAAAACTGGTTTTTAAAAAATGATTTTTCTTATTTAAAATTTTTAAGGCCCAGGAATGCTGACCTTGCTAACTCATTGTTGGTCCTTTGGGTGATGGCAAACACCCAGCTCAGACTACATGGTATGTAAAATCAGCTGAAAGTTTACACATGCTGTAACAGATATGTAAAATAATGCATGAGTCCCTATTGTGAGCTATTAATCGCTTAGCATGAACCTACTATGTGCAAAGCACAATAATGGGTTCAATTTTGGCACATAATACATGTAAGGCAAAAGGCACTCTAACACTGTTTTAGCAATCTCAACACTAACATTTATATGTGGGCACTTCCAGATTTAACAAAAGCCTCCATCTGTTACATTTATAACAGTCACAAATCAGTAGAGTGAAATGGTGACCTGAAATGGTTTGCAAGTCATAGCAGTTACTCTTGGTGGATGTCAAGGTGGGAATATTGATTTATGTAGAAATATGAGAAAAAAGAATAAAATAATCTCCATAAACATTAATTCTCTCAGGCAAAACTCTATTCTTTGGTGGAAGAAAAATGAGAAAAATAAATGAGCCCATCATCATTTCCACTTAAAAAGAGATCAATGCAATTGGGCTAAAAAGTAGTTCTCAGCTTTAGCTGCAAGTTAAAATCCTCTGGGGAATATTTTTAAATGTCAAGGTCCCCAGTAAATGCACTGAATCAGAATATGTGGGGATGAAATCTGGCATTAAGGTTTGTGAACTACTTAAGTGGACTTATGAGGACTTAAAGGAGCAGAAAATTTAGACTTAACTAATACACTTATTTTAAAACTACTTCTAAATATTTGGAAACTTTTAAAAAATACATATATTTTATTGATTTTTTTGATTTTTTACAGAGAGGAAGGGAGAGAGATAGAGGGTTAGAAACATCGATGGGAGAGAAACATCGATCAGCTGCCTCCTGCACACTCCCCACTGGGGATGTGCCCGCAACCGAGGCACATGCCCTTGACTGGAATCGAACCTGGGACATTTGAGTCTGCAGGCCAACACTCTATCCACTGAACCAAACCAGTTAGGGCTATTTGGAAACTTTTTACAAACACAATTAAGTATATAAAATTAAATATATAAAATTCTGGCTGCACTGGCTTAACCAAGGTTGGGAGGGCAGTGTCGGGGTTGTGAAGAGGGTGTCCAGATCAGTGCCTATTTACACATACTATCCTCCTTTCTCTCCTCCAAGACCCCACGTGGTTCTGGACTCCTTGGAGCCAAGTATAAAAACTCCTCATCTGAAAGTTTCAAATGTTTCATTTAACAGATTCAAACATCAAATACATTTTTATTTTTATTTTTTATTTTTTATTTTTTTATTTTTTTAAATAGTCATTTTTTAATCAGAAATGAACGCTGGAGGGAACGCAGGCGGGGCTGCAGCGCTCTGCCAGGGGACAGCGGGGAGAGAGAGCCCCCTGCCGGACGCCGGGGTGCGCCCCCTTGGGGTCCATTACCTCCAGATCTCACAGTTGCCGCGCCTGTGTGAG